>NDXB01001074.1:342665-364904 GCA_002631895.1 Agapornis roseicollis
CTAAAGGTAAAAAAAAAAAAAAAACCAAAAACAAACCCCCCACACACCAAAAAAACTACCAAAAACAAACAGGAAGAGGCGTCCAAAGGAAAGTTCCCACTGAGTGCCATCCCCCAGATTCCACAATCAATTCATGTTCACAAAAGTATTCTAGATGAGAACTTGCTTAGAACTTCAGCTTCCTTAAGTATCCCACAGCTCACAACAATGCTGCTTACATGATGTGCTGTTTTATAGTGCAAGCATAAATTAGACCATGCATTCCTCTCCATGGAAAAACACAGGAAATTTTAAAATCGGATATGATTAGTTTCCTCATAAAAGTAAGTATTTTCCACAACCTATACTATTTTGTTACATTATTACCTAGTCTTAAAGTGACCACTTTCCATTCTGAAGACTGGGGATGGGAGTCTTTTGGGTCTGGGTTTGTGGTATTTGGTAGTTTCGTTTGTTTGTTTTTAAACACAAAATTCAAGGTCAAATGAATCCCCATTTTATATAACTGAATAGTTTACATTGTAGCTTAACCTTGAAACATTTCTTTTTAAATGAATAGGTTGCCCTACATAGAAGCCTTCAGTAATATACAATTACTAAGAAATACCTATATGCTTTTAAAGTGTGTTTTAAAAAAAGTCAATCCTGTTCATCTCACTGCATTCCCAGAGAGACAAAGTACTTGAAATTGGACACAAAGTTTCCAAGAAAAGCATGCCTGAATTTGACTCCTACATCCTCTTAGTGACCTAACCAGAAACAGCACACATTGAGATGTTAAACAGCAGGTTCCAGTAAAGGAAGGTCAATTCCAACCAAGGTCAGTTCTGTATGTCAGGACATTTCCAGTTACTAATGCAAAATACTGATTTCAAAATCCCAGGAATGGTTGTGGTATTTTTCCTTTTTTAATTAATGATATTTTTGGCTCAACTCTGCTGGATAGCCTTTGTCATACCCATCTGCCAGCTTCTTGTTTTGTTATAGTTTTTTCCCAAAATACCAGCATATTCATCCTAATGAATACAATGAAAGAGACAGAAAAAGCACAACAAAATCAAAGTCAAGACAAGCAATGAAGAGAGAGGGAGGAAAGTCAAAGTGAGGCATCTACAACACTAGCTCATGTTGAAAAGAAGGTTGAAAACCTGTATTACCTCTTCTGGAACCTCATTACCAGGGGTTGCTGCAATACCAGTCATAAAATCACTTGTAATAAAAGTTCGAATAACCACAGATCTTTGACAGGAAGGCTGTTTCTGTAGAGGGTCCCGGTCAAAATGTAACGGTGTCAGTATTATCGGCATCTGGCTAATTTTTCCGGCATAACCTTCAGAAAACAGTAGTATAAAGTGCATTAATTTGGTTTAAAGACTCAGGCATGATAGAAGTTTCTCAAATTTTCCCACATGTATTTAGAACTATGTACTAGGTGCTACATTTACATCTTCTGTGATCTTGTTGCTCCTGCTACCACACCCCAGATGATCACACTCAGGGGTAGATACATCAGAACTACACAAACTGCCACTTGAAATGATCTTCAGTCTTTGCAGGAAAAAAACCCAACAAAACCCAGATAGACTCTGTTATCCCATAATTCACTGTGAATACAATTTAAGATCTACTTTCCTTCCCAAATAACATAACCATGGGGTTTTATCTACCCCTGTACCACGCCCAATAAAATAAAAACCATTCACAAGTATTTCTGCATCTTTGACATATTTAAGAGGAAGCTTCTGAATATCCCTGTTGCCAGTAGTTGAAGGTAACTCCAGACGGTCATCTCCCACTTCCCCCTCCCCCCCCATATCTCCTTCTAAAGAAAGCCCTAAAAGAAAGCCCTAATTTCACTGTTTAAATGATCTGGAAGTTTGAGATTTAGATGTGTGGCAGCTTGCAGAACCAGTCTAACACCGACGCAGGCTTCTCACCCTCTGCTAGCACCGGCCTGAGTTGTTGGTACAAGCAGTCTTTTTCACTAAATGACGTCTTATTTTTGGGGGTGATTCACTCACACAAAACCAAGTGTCACCAAAAGTTAGCAAGACACATCTACAGTTTTACAAACACAATTGACAGTGTCATGCTCAGCCTCTTGAGGCTAACTCTGTACAAATTTTAAGACTGGCTTGCAAACCAAATGTATTTTTTAACAAGATATCCTTTGTGACTTCATAATAAAATAAAAAAAAAAACAACCAAAACCCACATCCAAAACAAACAAACAAAAAAAAACCAACCAAAAAACCAAGATACCCCTGCTCCAAAAGGCCAAAACAAACCAAAAAACCCCCAACCCCCTAAAAAACGCAAAACCCACACCCACAGGAAAAAAAAAACCCAGACAATTGAACCCTGACCCTTGGAACTATGATATTCCCAGACTCTGCCTGTGTACCTTATCACAGGATACTGAATGCTCCCTAGATGTTAAGGGTTTGAAATATTACTGCCTTATAGCCTCAAGTGGCTGGCTTTACAAATACAGCTTCTACTTTAAGAAATATGAAACCACCACAGGTAGTGAACAACACCATAAAAAACTTGGTATTTGGGCTCCTTTCCTCCCACAAAAAAAAAAAAAAACCAAAACCCAAACCAAACAAACAGACAAAAAGACACCCAAACTGATGAAAACATGATTTAGAAACTGTCAAATTCCTTTACACAGTTTATTTACTTCAGGTAAATACTGATAACTGAGATCAAAGCGAAGTAATAAAGCTGTTCAGTCAGCTAACAGTACTCTTTGGAGAAGCCTGAAACTGCAGTGAAACACCGTACTTCATCACTTCATGATGTGGCAGAAACAAGCCTCTGTCCCCCCAGTCCCCTAAAATTAGTTCTGCTAGCAGAAAGGCTAGCAATTCCTGTATTCCTGCCACTTAGCTATCACCTTCTACAACTGTCAGAAAAGGCTCTTCCCTGTCATCCTGTTAATTTATTATTTCTTTTGAAATATTTGAGAAGCTTGTAGATTCTGGCAGTACCACTGTAACTATGCCTAGTTAGATTTGCAGGGATCTTAAAACAACAATCTAATCCATGGGATAAGGCAAAGTACCTACCAGACTCCCTGAGAATAGTGTGAGCCTCAAAATCAGCTTGTCGTAAAGTGCTGAGGACTCCTGTTGTCAGGAAAGTGGGGGTGACATCCGTAGGAGGTTCTTTGACTGGTGGTCCAAACACATACACAACTCTGGAAAGCAAACAGGATACCAGGATGGTGGGGGGAGGAAATTAATACCCCAAACCACACCAAAAAAGAACAAAAAATCCCTGCATTTTGCATACATAAAATACCAGACTGCCTAAAGATGGCATCTTCAGTATTGCAGTGAGAAAATAAAGCTAGGGAAAAAAGGCATAATACTTGATTTTGCTCCTTAGTTACTAAGGACAGCTTTATATAACTTCATACATATATTCCATAAGCATGACATGCATGCTAGCTTTGGAAGTCAGCCATATTAATTTATTTTGGCTTGCTAGAGACTATCAATAGCCCAAATATTACTTCAGGGAATACTCCTCTGAAAACACAGATATACAAACTCAGCGGTAACACAAAGCTATTTTTTTCAATTTTACTTTGATGTCTGCAAAAGTTAAGGTTATTTCAGGAAAGCTATATAATAAGTGTTTACAATTTCTGTCTTCCCTCCTGACAGGACACCAACAAATACAGTAAATCTTGTTAATCAATAGGTGTGTTTTCAACACAGGGCACTAATACTGCAATCTACATAACTATATGTGTAATAAAAAATTTCCTAAATTCAAACCAGTCACATCAGCTTTATTCCTTAATCTCATTCACTGTGGTTTATATGTTGCAGAACAAAAAACAAAGTATGATACTGTCTGACTGGCCTCATACAAGGATTTACTATGATGTATTCACACAAGTTGAGTTTGCAGATACAAACCAAGAATATTAGTCTAAAATCCAAAGCAGAAAATATGCAAGCTTTACATTCTATGTATTTGCTTGAAATATAAAATCTGCAAGCATAGTTGGGCAGAGGACTAACTACTTCAGTGCTCTCCTCACACTGCCAGTTTCAGCATCCCTATGAACAGCAGTGAAAGACTCTGAAAACATACCCTGGTACAGCAGAACTTCCAGAGATGTGGTATATTCAGAAGCATAGTATTAAATTCAAAAGAGCTTAAAGAATACAGCAATGCTGCAATTCCAGGATACACGTCCTGATTTTATGCCTTCTTTTGTTTGCTCTGCATTTAAAGAAGTATCCTGCAATTCAAGATCTTACCTTTAATAATAACACGTAAGTGACACCTCTTTAGATGCCACTTACGTGACAAAATTGAGTTTTGCTATAAGCAATTAAAAGCAGTTTTGTTGAACAGCCTACAGCCAGGCATTTTCTAAAACTGATTTACTACCTAAGCAATTTCACCTGCTAGAAAAGTTATGGAACCAAGTAGCTAGAAAATGTATATTCACAAGAGAGCTCAAAATATTAAACCCAGCTTTGGATCTCAGCTATGTGCCATTAGAACTGACAGTCCCACATAAAGCCTTTTGGACACAAAGCAAGAAAATACACTGCACGACACCCGGATTTATCAGCAGGATTGGAATCCTTCAAAAAAGATTTTGCCTAGGTTACACTGGATGTCGTCTAATAAAGTGCTTAAAGAAAATAAGAAAATTGTTTTATTTCTGGAATCACAAGCTTGAAAAGAAAAATATCAATAGCCTATGTTTTGACTTCTTATCCATTTGCAACCTCTGCATAATAAACCTGTCCAACACACAAAAAAATTATACTGTATATTAAACAGGAGAATGTTTGTGCATGCTAAACTTCCATACATTAGAAGCAAAGATAATTCAAAATACTTACCTGTTTATGTTGTGGCACATGCGTGGTATAAGCCTGGCAAGAAACATAAGAGACTCCCAATGTGGAGCATCTTTGCTAGAGATCCCACAAACATAGCTATATGAACGGCAGTCACCCTATAAATTAAAGAGAAAAATAATAATTGAATGTGAGCTTTTCTGCCAAAATAGGTTTCCTTTCAGCCTGTAGGCTACGGGACCGTATTTTGTGCCATTTAGCAGACACTAAACTGGTGAAGTCAGTATGATAAGAGACACCAGGTGAATGAGAAAACAAAGAGTAAGATGACAGAACTCTCAAGACCTAACAAGAGCATATAAAAAGAAATATTCAGAATGGAAAGATTCGTGTAAGGTGACCAGAACGTAGGGACTGACAGTGTATTGGCATTTTCATAACACCATCTGACAAAGTACAGAAATGTGCTGAAGACACTGTTGTTTAAAACAGTAATGAAAGCTGACTGCAAAGAGTTACAGAAGCAATGCACAAGATTAAGCAGCTAATGGTAAGAGCTGTAACTCAATACTGATAGTGCAAAGAAAGGTACTTTACAGCTACGACTACTCAGTAAAGAAATCTTTCAAGTTATTGCATTCAATACCATGAAAATGCCAGCTCAGACTTTGTATCTGGTTTATATTTCTGTTGCCAAAGAACAATCCATAAAAATGTACACAGCATTGGCGAGTGAAAGAAAACACTGTGCCACTGCATGGATTCAAGTGTTTCCATATCCTTAACAGCCTGCACTGCACAGATTCCATTCCTCTCAAGGATAAGGATACAGTACAATTAAAAAAAATACAGGAAGGGGCAACAAGTAGGTTCAAATGTATGAACTAGGGGTTTTCTGATTAACTTTGTTTAGGACTTCTAAGCCTTAAAGGGAACCACAGGATTACAGGTATACAAGATCATGAATGGGATGAAAACTGCCAGCAGTATTCAACCTCAATGCTATCCTCAAATACAACACCTGACATTTACTCAAGTGTCTATTCAGGTATCTTGACACCTTTGCACTACCAGCACTGACAAATTACAACAACATCAGTATCACAGTCATTTGACATCTATATTTTTGAGTCAAGCTCTTTATTTTCAAAGCTGCAATTGTTATACTTCACTGCAGCCTGCGACGCTGCTAGGAAGCAGCCTTCAGAATATCCCTCAAATGAACCCATTTACCTGCACCCCCACAGTTTTGATTGGTAACAAGAAGGCATTCAGTGAATGTAGGCTTGTAATCTGCATCAGCTTCTCCTGGTCTTCTTCGGTTGTACATGCTTTGACCCTTTGCAGCAAAGTATGTGGCTGTGCAATGACGCAGAAAAATACATTTTAAATGAAGTCCCCAAACACTCAAACAGAACTTACATTGTGCAAACAAAATTATTATTTAAGTAGCTGTTTACTTAATTTTAGTCTACATTTATCCCTTGGAAACTATTTAACACACATCCTTCATTTAACAATTAAATTTTGGCAAAACCAATTGTATTTTGATTAGACTGTACGTATTTTAAGCTAAAGCTCTCCAAGACTGTAAGTGAAGCTTTTTTCTTATGCTCATTCTCTCATTCACAGAACTGTATTTTTCATTTTTTTGTCTATTTCATAGGCAACAAAGCAATATCCTGTTATGCTACACTACAGTATGTTTTAAACAAAAAGCAGATGTAAATCCTCGACCTTCAATACCTATAAAAGTTTTTGAAGTTGCTTTGAACTTACACCTTACAACAGACCTATGCCAAGAACTTTTCAGCCCCCCTGTAGTTTAGTTCAGGTGAGCTTACAATTATCACAAAGGCTGTAACAGTTACAAGACTGAGAACTAAAACATCACCAACTAAAAATTTCAGCGTTTTGTTCAGGACATCTGTTCCTCACTCCTGCACTTCCATTTAGACATTCAGAGACTGCTAAGGATGCATGTTTAAAATGTTACAATTATTTCAGGGAGAGAAAAACCTTTTTCTGATACCAAGTGACTTGCAGTATCTCCAGAAATCTCATCTGCACAAAGTTTAACAAACAAAATCTATTTACTATTTGAAAGGTCAGTAAAATTCCATCATCCAGAAAACATTCAACACTTGCACTAGTCATAGTGATTAAAATTCTACTGTACTATAGTGAATGGCTTCAAGTGAACTGCACTGGGATGAATTTATTCCTTAAAGAGCTTAAACAAGTAGTTTTAAACTTTTAGCATCTGAATCCTCATTGCAGGCCACTACAGAATGATCGTATTACTTTAATGCATGTTAGAATTTATCAATTTTGTTACCTTCTTAACACTTGCAGAAAAATCTGCAACTATTTTCAAAATGTTGTTTGTTTCAGGAAAGTCTTTGCACACATAAGGTTCTTCAGCACAAATCACTCTGATTGCTAGCCCAGGACCTGCAAAGCAAAATTGAAAAAGCATTATATCAAATAACAGGAAATTGACTTTCAGCAGAATATGTGGCAGCATCTGGAATATCAGGTCAATCATTGAGTACAGTATGTTTTGCCATGATACCTACACTTCAATTGTCTGAACACCCTACAAGACAAAAAAAAAATACATTAGCAGTTTATTGCAGAACAATATTTCTGTTCAGGACATTCAATCTTTATTTACCTATACCTTAAATTCGCTGATTGTGTAAAGCAGCAGTTAGTGGTGATGAAGTCTGGTGGATGGCAAGTCAAAGTGAACAAGAACCTCCTCCTTCCTTTTGGTAAGCAACTGGGATAAAAGAGCTGACTTTAACGTACAGCTGAGTCTCCACTGTGTTTAAAGACCTCTGATGGCTATCTGACCTTTAAACTGCTAAATACAAAAGCATATGTAATTTGTTTGAAGTGTCTGAGGACAGCTTCTTGCATTTCTTGCAATGCAGGTGCATTAGCACAACAGCCTACGTGTTCTGTCAGTTATTAATACACACCCTGCAGGATGATTTTAAAACACATAGACAGAACAACATACTCCTCTTAAAAGATGTGGATTTTCCTGTATTATATACTTGGATGTTTTCTTTGCAAGCTTTTTCAAGTTTGCTTTTTGTTTGCTGTTTGTTTGGGTTAGGGGTTTCTTTGTTTTGTGCAATCTTTTCTTCATGCAGTCATTTTCAAAACAGCAAATGTCCCTTAAAAAGGCAAGCAGATAAGCCATTATTTCTTGTGAGATACATTTGACAGCTCAGACAGTATACAACTGCATTTGACTGATAATTCTTGCTTTAGCTTATAAAACTAAGAAACAAATGCAGCTAAAAGCAGACTCAATTACAAAGCTCCTCCTTTAATCACTATACATAATGTGCTTTGAAATGTTCTTTTCCTGAAAAAGGATCCCGCTTAAATAGAAACTTACATCCATCAACAACTTCTGTGTTTAGAGGTAATTTTATATTCCAGCATACTGCAGGTTAAGTATCTTCTAAACAACGCTGATGCAATACTTAGCCTCATTAAACAGCACAGACCAACTCTCATACCTGGAAAGGGATGCCTTGAAACCAGCTCTTCAGGAAGACCGAGTTCTCTTCCTAGCACTCTCACTTCATCTTTGTGAAAGTCTTTCAGTGGTTCTATTACTTTACCCTTAAAAAGAAAAAGCAATTTACCCTCCAGTGTAGATATTCAAACGAAAAGCCTCTAATGCTTAGGTTGTAGCAATCAAATGGGCATGCTTTTCACAGAATGGCTGCTGACACTTGCATAAACACTGGAGAAAAAAAAAAAAACAAAACCAAAACCAAACAACTTAGGTGTGTGAATACGGGCTTTGTAAAAGAGTTGCAGGACAAAGAGTAAGACAAGGAAGTTTAAGTTTGTGACAGAATTATCAATGGCTCAGTGTAGACAGAGGCAGCTTGACCTTGCAGCTATATCTTCACAAATTCAGACCTTCCTTGTCATTGCTAGATGTCCAAACCAATCTAAAAACCTTGGAAATACTTTGTGCAGCAATGAATATTAGAAGCTTGGATTGTTAACAATTCCTTTTCTCTCCTGTGGTTGAGCACTTCCTAATAACTGAGCACCTTTGACAGGGCTTTTATGTGATGCCTTGTGTTGGTTCTTTCTTAAGAGTATTTTATAATACTGTTAGACAACTTACCATTCTAATGTCAGAAAAGGCAAAATAGGGCAGTCTCCTACATTTACTAACACTTAGAGCTCTGCACAGGAAAGGTATTCAGAAATCTTTTCAGGACTTCGGACAAAATAGTCTGATTTAAAGTATGATCAAAGGTACAGAACTTGGTCTCCTTATCCTCAGACAGCTCAACATCCTTTGCTCATATTATCTTCAAGCACTGGTCATCATCCATAGGGGTCCATGTTAAGCCATTTCAGAAAGATCTGTGGGTTCTTAAAATTTGACAACTGGCAAACAGGCTCTGTGCCACCAGCACGCTGCTGGCAGACAGCCGATCAGGTTACTAGAAACATGATGCAAAAGAGCAGAAAGAACTCATCCCTGTAGGCACCTGAAGTATTCCTAGATTTCAATCCATTTAAGTGTATCACTCTCTCCCTCCAAAGAGAGAAGACTACTACGCTTGCAGTGCTGAATGTTACAAGAGGTTCAAGAGAAGGAGAATTTTGGCCCTCTCTCAACAAGAGTGGATTATCTTTTCACTGAAGTACTGTCACTGCTCTTGCTTGATTCTATGATGTGCCAGACCTTGACTTTTTAGATCCCTTGACTATTTAGATCCCATTGGATCTTGTTATCCCTCACTACCACAAATTATGCAGCCAAGTTTCTCCACATTTGGGGAAACCACAAGGATCATCACACCCAGAGTGCAAGGGATAAGCCTTGCCCTGGGAAAACCATCAATAAAGCTAAGGGAAATAACAAGAGAAGAGAATATAACTGCTCACCACCCGCCAACTGACACCCAGCCCAACCCAAGCAGTGATCTGGGCCTTCCGGGTAACTGCCCCCAGTTTATACACTTGGCATGATGTGCTGTGGTATGGGAATACCCCTTTGGCTACTTTGGGACAGGTGTCCTGTCCCTGCTTCCTCCCGGCTTCTCCTCCTCCCTGGCACAGCATAAAACTCAAAGTCCTTGGTCAGAGTAAACATTACTTAGCAATAACTAAAAACATTGGTGTTATCAGTGTTGTTCCCATACTGAAAAATCAAAAACACAGCACTGCACCAGCTATTAAGAAAGAGAAAAAAGACTGCTACTGCTGAACCCAGGACAGTACTCACCTTATTCCATCATGCTCAGATCCCACATTTTTTCAATATATCATCACTGTTGGTATTCAGAACAAGATACAACTTATTCCTTCTGTTGCATCTTATGATGTGAATTATCACATCATTAATTCCAGCTGAACCAGAATAAAGTTGTCTGAGAAGTTTTAAACCACACTGCTGCTAAAGACATTTGGTATTGCTCTGCTTCCTTACTAGAATACAGGTTTGTTTTGAGCATTAAAAAGTAAGAGTGAGGAAACAGCTTCCAGCTGAGAACACCACTGTCCCCCTGAAAGAATACACATTCAATCTGTTGACATCTTTCTCAGTATCCAGTCCTGGACAATATTTAGACAATTTTAACTATATGAGAATGCAGCAACTAGAAGTAAGTGTAATAAATTGAAATGTATTACAATAGAACCTGAAGAGCCCCACCAGAATAGGTTCCCATCAACATCAGACAGCTATACCAATGAAACAGAGGTTGTTCAGTTTTGGTACTCAGTTTCACATCTGTGAGAACCAGAAGGATACATCGGAAGTATCCCCATTTTCATTTACCTCTTCTCTTAACTTCCGAATCAGCTCTGTGTCATTATGATGGGTTTTGATGACTTCGGCTTTGCCACTTGCAACAAGAGAAGCACTTTCAATGAGATCAGGTCTGAGGGTGCCTTGAGCAAGAAAAACCTCTTCAGGTTTCAGATTCATTTCTCCAATAACTTCATTGGCAATCTGTAAAATAGAGAGGGGAAGGGGAAAAAAAAAAAAAGGGAAAAAAAATAAGGGGGAAAAAAAAAAGGCATTCCAAAGGAAAATATACCTTCAGACTACAAGCATATCACATTGCCTGTTAAATGCTATGCTCTCCATCCATCACCAGCACTTGTAGCTGATAGACGGAAAGTGGCTTGTCTTCAACAAAGCAACACCCTAATTCACCTTACCCACTGATTTGGTGAAAAACATTACATGGGAGCTTATGAAACAGAAGCGAATGCCCAACCAACACAGCATATCTAAACACTATGATGGATCTAATGCAATGCCTATGAACAATGTTACGACCACTGACTGGCTGCCAATAGCTTTAGGCTTACGGTAGCAGACCAATGGCTTCTTTTAGTCACCCACAACTTGCAAGACCACTGATGCCACTTAGTTCACAGTACTTAAGAATTAAACAGTCTCATGTAGATGATGTATTTAGAAATTATATTATTAAAAAACAAAACAAAAAAACCCACAAAAAATCCAACCAACAAATGATTATAAGTATTACCTTAACAAAGGTGTCACCAATAATTTTTCTTTTTTCTTCAGGACTTGTAGTCATATTTAATGTCTTGCTAATTCTTTTACGTGGAGTTCTATCTTCATCCGAGATGGGCAGGGTTGTTGTACCATTGTAGAATGAATGAGCTGCATTTACCACTGCAGGAAATTACAGGAATTTATTGGCAAAGGCAATAAAAATTATTATGCAAGGGTGAAAAAAATAAATTTCACTCCATTGCTTTAAAAAAGAAAATAAAAAAATCATTCCAGTCCTCTGACTATTAAGTGCACTAAATAAGGCTGTTCAATACCTCAACAACTAATTGTAACACAAGCATCTTATTTCTTTTATTAACCTACTCTAGAGGGCTTTGTTTTTTCTTTTTTTTTTCTCCTTATTACGAGACTAGGAAACCACGTAAAAGTTCAGTTCTTGCCTTCCTTCTTAGATTATAATCTACTTGCTTTATTTAAAAAGATTACAAGATGGTATTTCCCCCAGGCCTTTTGGCAACAAAATTAACTAATGCAGTATTTACATATATACAGTTATATATATATGTGTATATATCTATGTATATACATGTATGTATATGTATGTATATGTATATACATATGTATATATATGTATAGTTATATACATATATATAGTTATATATAGTATAACTAATGCATTAGTACAGTATGCCTCTTAATTTAGAGAGTCTCTCAATGCAGAGATCAGCTAGGAAGCTCTTTTGCATCTTTTACCAGCACTGAACTCTATGACCTAAAGAAGTATTTCCATCAAAGGGATTCCTTCAATTTGTTACTGTGGCAGCCTGCCAGAGCCCAGGTTTATCAGTCTACAAAGTGGAAGAACATGACACATATTTTTCCACTAATAATAAGTGGCAATAAATAAAGGGAGGGGAGTAAAAGAAAAAACACCGATATGTGCAGAACAAAGTCAAAGTTTGACTTTACTCTGTCAGAAGATTGTAGCCCAATCTGCAAAACGTTAATGTGTAGCTCCCTGTACTGTTTCACGCTGTCAGGCATTGCTCACCTAGTGTCATGCTTCCTCACCAAAACACACAAGAATCACTTGACAACAGCACTTATGCACAGTCCCAGGAATAGGCAGATATTACTCATTAAATAGATCAGCCAGGCAGTATAAAGCAGCTCTTATTTTTGCACAACTCAAGCATACAGAATTTGTCTTCTCTGACCTCCTCACACTTCAGCTACCAAAAAGCTCTAAACCTTCTTATCAGCAATGACAAGGTACCTTCTGCTCCCACGTAATATATTCCTTCTCAACAAGCTACTTCAAAACCAACTAAAATGCACCTATTTAGAAGCCAGGAGAGGAAGTGAAATGAAAAAGAAAACAAAAAAAATTTTGACAGTAACAGCATTCAATCACCCACACGAGCTCACAGTTTAAAAAATAAGAGATCAAGGACGAGAAATAAAGCCACAGTGGAGGACTGTTAATCATGTTACTGAATAAAACTGCAATCAAATTAGTTTTGCAGGAGCTGAAAAGGATTACTCATCAGCAGAAAAGTGACTGAGATGCATGTCCACTGCTTTGTTACGTTCCAGCAGCAGATTTCAGCTACCAAAGAGATGGATCAGTTCATTGTATGCTCCCATCAAATAAGTAAGGCTTAATATTTTAGGTTTGAAATTTTGTGCATAGGCCTAGGTGGATCCAAATTAGCAACCATGCTTTGGTCTGTTAAAGTCTGAGAAGTGCAAAGAAATTCAAACCAGTGAAACAAAACACTCAATGTACATTTTAGGAGACTGGTCACGTTATTAGTGGTATCAGGTATATTTAACAAAATTATGATACCTTTAACTTGAATCCCAAGTTTTTTGAGTGCCTCCTCCACAGACTGACTCTCTCTTTTACGCATAAATCCATTATCTATGTGTACAGCTATAACCTGATCTCGGTTTAAAGCTCGGTTCAGGAGAGCAGTACAGACTGTAGAGTCTACACCACCACTTAGTAATACCTGAGGATGAAGAAAAAAGAAACAAAACAAAATTTGGTCAGCTGTTTATGAGGAAAATGTTAACAAGTAATTTAGATACAGACATGAGGATCAGAAGAGTCAATGATCTGAAGCAAACAAAGTCAGATAGTGTACTGACCCAACTGTGGAAACTTTCCAAAACCTGTTTAATATATTACCCAAATCATGACAACTCTGCATTTAATTAACCCAAGTAACTTAAGTGTCAGTGTTTGCCAGGCTTTTGCAAATTATCTTTCAGCTTCAATTTAATCTACTTACTAGAACTTTTGATGAGCCCACTTTCTCTTTGATGTCTTGAATGCACTGAAGCTCTCTATTTTCCACTGTAAAGGTACCACTGCATCCCGCAATATCATAAAGAAAATTCTTCAGGATCATTTTTCCATTCACTGTGAGGCTAACTTCAGGGTGGAACTGTGCTCCATACAGTTTTTTAGATTCATTTGCTATGCCTTCATTGGTGCAAAGAAATCAACATGACAAAAAAAAAAAAAAGTTAGTTATTCTGCCACACTTTGGCACAAATCACCAATCAAAACTGAAGATTCTGGTTAAGATTAGGAACACAAATACTGTTACAGATCTAGAACACACAATGCCTCAGAAACCATGAAAACCACTCATACATCCTAGGAAAGCCATTGTGAAAACAGGAAATCAATTGCATTTTTTTTCCTCACCACATGATACCTTATACAACACTACAACCAAGCCACACTGACACAGAAGCATCCACATTAGAAGAGTCATGCTGGTCAAGCTGTGCAAACATCTCTACATTTGCACACTGGATGCAGCAAAGTTTACATAGCAAAGCACTTATAGAGTGGTCTAACGAGGCACAAGCTCTAGACTGGTTCAAAGGCAAGCCAGAATATGATGAAAAAGAATTAATACAGTGAGAGAGACCATCCTTAATTCTTCTAAAAGGTCAGTTTTTCTCAAATCAGTTACCTAACTTAAAAACAGTATCTTAAGATTTATTTATTTTTAATGAAAATTTTCAAATAAGCCAGGTGAGTACTTTGAGATCTTACTAAGTGGCTCAGCAAACTGAAGACCTCTGCGGGCCTCCCATCGCCTAGAAAAAGAGACTCAAAGAGGCTGTCTGGCATTAAAGAATGAGTAGCTTTCATAAACCAAATCCTAAGGCCCTACATTTTTCTGTGTGTGACAACTGGTGTCTAACATCTGAAACGCTGTTTTCAGTAACACCATTATTTTTGCTCAGTTGAACACTCATCCAGTGACATCAAATACAATAACAAGTTAATCAAGCTTTAATAATTAAGTAGTGTTTGACTCGTACTATTACAGTGCAAAACCCAAACATCCCTTACAATGCACACAACAGTACATGTCTTCCTCTGCCCTATTTTAAGGGAACACAATATTTATTTCAAAGAGAAACAACACATGCATAGTTTAAAATAATGAACTGTAAAAATAGGGAGTTTTTAAAGCACCAATTTAAAAACAGGACCATTTTTCATGTCTATTCCTTTATCATCATGACAGCACAACATACAAGCAAACTTATACAAGAAATTGTTAAAAATTTACCTGCAAGTTACATAACAGATTATGTTCCCATTTGATTCTAATTACTCTCTGCCATAATTCTTTCCTTTAACCAAAATTATCAAAAGACAATTTCAGTATAAAATAATAATACCTGCTATAATGTTCCCAGACTGTGCAACCACTTTGAATCCATCAGCTACTTTATCCACACTATCTCCATGAGTGAGGAGAACAAGCTCTTCCTTCTGAAGACCCCTAAAGAAAGATTAAACACTGCAATCAATTAAAAAAAGAACTAAGACCTAACCACCTGCCTTTCCAAGAAAATCCCTACGGATTCAAATAAAAGCACATCTTGACTGACCAGGCCCATCTGAAATATATGCAGGATTTCCTTCTTAAGAACTGTAACACCCAGCTCCAAGATGCCTCCATTGGAAGCTGCATAAATTCTTGCACAATACATCCCTCATGCAGAAAGTAATCTAAGTCAGGTGGATTTGTGGGGTTTTTTATAAACATGCCAATAGTGAAGCATTCCCTCTGTGATGTTTAGAGCTATTTAGAGTCTATCAGGATACACGGAAGTACTGCTTTTCATTTCAATTAAGTGAAGTTTTCTTGCTCAAAACCAAGTATTTTCAGGACAACTTGGGCATCACAGACTTCAGGCAGGGTATGAAGTTCTGCAACAGCCCTTGTGGGAAAAGTTAGTAAAACTGGAACAGTGGGTATGAGCGAATGCTTAGAATTAGTACAAGGAACTTAAGAGATGTTGACAAGCTACCAAGCAATCTAATTCTGGTTTTACAAAAGCCTCACAAAGTAATCTTAAAGGAAGATAGGAAATTGTTTCAGATTTTCTATTCCCTCTCAAAAATTGCATGGCTGCCAAACAGTACAAGACTAATGCACTGCACAGCAAAAGAAGAGCTTACTTAATGCAAAAACTCTCATGCTGTGGTACACATTACTATGTCTCAATGAAGACACTCTACTTTCAAATACTACAACATTACACAACATTCTAAGCAAATATTTCTATTTCTAGAGTCAAATGAGAAGTTATACCTAAGTATTTGTTTAAATGAGTGGCTTCTTTGTTTATGTACACAGTTGTACAAGTTTTATTACAAATTATCAGATAAGCATGGGTGCAATTTCACTATTTTCTTTAGAATAACCTTTCTCTCATCCAGACACGTATTTCCAGACTGATATTTCCAATATTGTTTTGATAATCTAAAAAGTGTATGCACCTGAACAGCGAACATGTGTTATCCAGAGTAATGCTGAACACTCCATCTTCTCTAACACTCTTCTTGTGCACTGTACCTCCAAACACTTTATTCATCATCTGTCAAAAAAAAAAATACTACATGAAGAAGCACCACACAATCTAGTACTACTTTATATCTCAGTCAGCCTATGACAGATAACTCTAGACCTCCAATACACACCAACCAATTTTTTCATTATTATACTCAATACATCATTTTCCAAATCTGTAAGAATTCTCTTCAAAATTAATCATTGAGCTATACTGGGCTCATTCCTTTCTGCTAGCTTTTGGTCAGCATAGCCAGGGTCCACCGCCACACAGAACGAGCACCAGAAATTCCCAACGGTAGAAAACAGGCAGAGGTTTGCAAAATAATGCATATGCAATAGTGTACGTCTACTTGCACTTATAAATAGGTGCTCTGCAAATCAGCTGAGTAACTGAAGCCAGTTCTCATTAAAAAAAAAAAAGTTATGCTGCTAAACAAAAACCTAAGTTACCTATCCTTTAGTTAAGGACCCTCAATTAGGCTTAAACTCCACAAAATCTGTCTCCTCTGCTCTGGAGAACCAGTCAAAAAACTTAAGTCTATTCCCTTTACTACTATATCAGAGTAGTAGAGTTTTCATCCAGGTTTTCTCTTCCTAAAACCTCAACTTGTCATTTGAAGTTGGGTATCTGCATCTTAGGTTTCAGAAGTCTCAAACATTTTTTCTCCTTGCAAGTATAACTAACAACTTTAAAAATATTTTCAGAGTTTAACTTTCCAACTACTCTATAGTTTTCAGAGATTTAATGCTTCAGTTTAGACTCACTTTGGTATTATATTGATTGATTGCACTTATCAATTTTGATCTTTTATAATGAAGTAGCACTGTGTTAACATGCACACAATTCATTTCTGTAAATTCAGTCGTAAGGAACTCTCCTACTTGATGCCAGGTAACAGAGGTTTCAATTTTGCTGGTATTTTAAGGCACATTTTAATACAACACATTTCCCTTTAGAACAGGGAGTGCCAACACCATTTCCATAATTACCAGCATTCCTAAAGATTTTCCAGCCCAGTAAATCACTAACTCTGGAAAATCACAAGCTGCACAAGCAGAAGTCATGCATCTAATCTACCCCTTGTCTTCTTGGAAGTTTGTTTCTTCATTCACAGCTTGGATCTACTAGATTACTGCAGGATCACCAGTCAGTCCTAAGGTAAATAAATATTAGATGCAGGGGGAGGTGTTTAAGCACTAAAAACTATGCTAAAAACATTCTATATTGCACTTGTATTCAGGAGGGGCAAATTTTCCAGTACAAACTAGAGAGGATTAGTTAATGACTTCCAGGTTATATTTATTCCAACAATAAAAATTGAGGGTGGAACTCAATTCACAGCACTTAAAAAGCATTTATGCTATTGATATGCCAAAGCCAAAAGAAGAATACATAGTATACTCAGTTTAACAATGAGGATTTTAAAAATTTCTTTTGCACACATGGCATACTGCTTCTATTTGAAAGAAGGTCCTGTAGCAGTTAGTATCAGAAACAAGGCCTAAAAGATGGCTGTAGGCAAACATAACTTGCAACAGCACCTGCATGCCATAGCAGATTCCAAGAACTGGTTTTCCTATTGTAAATATTGCTGGGTCAAACCATGGTGCATCTTCTGCATACACAGAGTTTGGTCCTCCAGATATAATGATAGCTCTGCAGAAAAAAGAAAAAGTAAACATCAACTAAAATGTATTGTTTACTTTGAAATATCTATTTGCTTTAAACACTCTTAGAACACCATGTATTCCGATATAACTTTTACTGCAGACATCCTAACATTATAGCTTAACTTTGCTATACTACAGCTGTCAAAACCAGCAGCTTACTAAAGAGGTATTTAATCAGTTTAAACAAAGTCAAATACAAACTACCTTAAAAAGTAACTATTTTAATTCTTCACACATGAGTGTTAACTGCAAGAGAAGGCAAGACAGTTAGGATCAAATGCAAAGTATTTGCATTAAGATACTTCATGTCTGCACCATCAGGAGGGAAGCTACATTTAAAAAAACAGACTCCTAAATCTCTAGAGCTGCTGAGAAAATGTCCCTTAATCCATCCTGATTACAAAGTAAAATGGCATTAGCAACAGGTTGTGTATTAAAAGTCCAACACATGTAAATATGTATGGTTTGAAGTTAATACTTAAGCTGTAACAGAGAATTAAATATTTTCCAAGTGGAAGAGAGAGCTGTTGCAAGCCACAGTGATTTGCAAGATCATGAACTGCAGAAGCACCAGCCAGTTAGGCAATGCATTTTGGCCTCAGCCCAGGATCGAACATGGGTGTACCAGACCTCACACACTGTTTATGTCACAGAGAACATCAAATTTGTTATTTGGAGCAAGGCGGCAGAGAGCCGGACAGAGGCACTCCTCAGAGCCAAAGTACAGCAGCTTGTGAGTTGAACGACACAGCATTTTTCTTTGTATGCTGGGATCCACAAGTTAGCTCTGGAGTAAGCATATAGCTGGCAGAGGTGCAGATGGAAGGGATGCCACCCAGAAGGACCTGGACAGGTTCAAGAGGTGAGACAGCACAAACCTCATGAAGTTTCACAAAGCCAAGCGCAACATCCTGCACCTGATCGGAACAATCCCCAGAACAACTACAGGCTGGGCAGGGAATGGATTGAGAGCAGCCCTGAGGAGGACTTGGGGGTGTTGGTTGATGAAAAGCTCAACATGACCTGTCAGTGTGTGTTTGCAGCCCAGAAAGCCAATCATATGCTCAGCTGCAAGAATGCTATACAGAATGCTATTTAATACTAAAGGAAGTATGGCCACGCAAAAATTGTACATTGTTATGAGAAGTCAAAATAGCTATACACTGTCCTGTTAAAAAAAAGTCTTAATCTACTTTTATCTATACCAATTTAAATCCCACAGAATACAGAAAGGTTATTCAATGTGCACAAGCATTAAAGAAAAAAAAAATTATGATGTGAAGGTGAGGGATACACCTGCATCTTCTCAACTATCCAGGAGAAATTAAAACCAGCATGGAATACAGATTTTGCAAATTTTACTGCAATACCGTGTAATTTCTTACATACTTACTTGCCTTAGTATGAACATAACTTTTTCTGGTTTACCTTAAGCCACTTCCCAAGCAATCTGACCTAGCTTTGGAAAGCCTGTTTGCAATGGATAAAAGGCACATCAGGAACCATGTAAAAATACCAACAGTAAAATGCATGCATTGACACCCCAACCTCAGTACTCATGCCAGAGCTCAGACAGTGCCAGAATTCAGACTTACACCAGCACAGCCCGTGACTGTGACTCCGCCTTCAGTCCTTGTGGAAACTCCTGACATTTATGTCATATTTAGATGAAAATTGTCACTAGAGACTGCTCTGAAACTATAAAAATTGAGGAGCTGGCTTTTTAAACACAATATATAAATACAGTTTAGCAAAATGTTCAGTCTTGCTGCTTGTCTCAAACCTTAGCACAGATCAAAGCACAGTTCCTTGGTCCATTTAGTGCCTGGGTTGCAATACGGAAACCTAATTATTCCCATGACACATGGAATGTATCTAAAAATCTTGCAGTAAAACCACAGAGCCATTTTTATGGCAGTCCCTGAATAAAGATACCCAGTGGCTGACGTCAGTATTTGTTGAGCTTTCCTGGATGCAAACTGACTGAGATAGTAGACACAAAGCTTATTGACCAACCTGGGTAACAGTTAACCTGAAGTCACTATTTAACCTTGAGAAGCGACCTTTTGAATTAAGAGGTTTTGCCACATTTTAGAAAGCAATTATTTGGAATGAGAAGTCCAACAAGTCTAATTATAAGACTTTGAAAAACATTCAATTGTGAAAAGAATGGGGGGAAAAAACGCCTTGTCACTAAGAACCTGCATCAATACATCACACATCTGAGACTGAACGTCATTAGTACTATGACCCACACCTCATACCCAACACAGAGGAATTGCAGGTATTCTGTTTAAACCAGCAATTAGATATGTCCATCTTTTGAAGACTTGATTGCTGAAAAATAGAAACAAGATCTGACAAGTATTTTTCAAGACATTCCTGAAAGATAAATTCTTCACGCAACAGCTACCTGATAGACCCAGAAGTTCCTGGGGTTTCTGTTCACTGTATTTTCAGAACAGATCAGTAAGTTTCTATTTAACTTACTAAAATATACTGCTTATTGATTCTCTAATTATCAGTGATTAGAAAAATGCAATTCTTGGCAAAGCACAGTCTTATCTGTTATCAGGCACAACTAAGCAGCACTCATGAATCGTATTTGTGCATTTGTACCAAACTAAAAAGTATATTTTTTGATGATTTGTAGCCTTCAGGGTATTTATTTTCCTCACCCAAGGGAAATGTATACCCTGGTAATCCTAATAAAGCAAGAAAAGGAAATGTACAAAGTACTAAATTATTGTAAGATGTTCTCTTGCTGCAAACAACAAGAGGTAGTTTCAGCTAGCTTTTTTGGTTGCTTCCCAGAAACTGTTTGGCATGATTATGATTTACCACAACACCTTCAATACCCAAGCTAGTGATTTTTACTTTTTTTTTTACTTAGACTAAACAATTTTTAGAAACTGACAAGACTTGTTTTCTTCATTAACAGCTACCCTTGCTTAACAGGTAAACCAGCAAGATCACACAAATTTTTTGCATATCCATTTCTAAAATGCATCCTCTTGAATTATACTTACAAATGGAAACAATCAAAATGACATTAAGGCATTAAGAAGCAAAAAAAATTATTTTGTTGTACAAGTGTCCCCAAGCAAAGCTTGGGTGTTTCTGTGGATAAGTTGAAGATGTGATCATTAACATCATCACAATGAAAACTATTGCTCATAAAACCCCAGGCAATTACCCAGTAGATACCCAAGCATCCTGTTAGATCAAAAGGAGAGGAGCTGCAGTCAGAGCACAGTCAGAGGCATTGCAGGAAACAACCTACCGAAACCCTTGTTCTCTGATTGCAAAGGCTGGTGTTTCCAAAGGGAAGATCTCAGACTGGACAAACAGCTCGCGTACACGACGATCTATGACTTTTCCATACTGCGCTCCGGCATCGAGTATGACGACGGCTCCCTCGTAGTGGTGCTGCCCATCCTTGAGCTCTCCTCCAACGTTCTCCGGCTGTGAACATCACTCACATCAGTGCTTTATGATGACACATTACAGATCACAGACATTAAAAATGCTCTCTCAAAGAACTAAGATCTGCAAAGCTTACCAAGGTGGCCTATATGTTAACTTTCGAGTAAAACAGGAAAGACCAACCAAGAAACTTCTTCATGCAAAGACCCTCAAGTTTATAAGGACCAGCAGATGGGTGGCAAGATAAAGTGACCACATACTAATATAGCACATCCCTCACAGTCAGACATACAAACATCACACTCCCATTCCTCAAAACAAACAGGGTACGGATTAGGGAAGAAAAATTCTAAGACGCTAATGAGAGCAAAGCTTTCCTTAAATAAGAAATCATGTGCCCTGTTCACCACTACAGACGCTCCAGCTTTTTCCATTTTACAGTTCCATATAAACCCCAGCATATTCTATGATAATTAAGAACATGTGCCTTTTTCTTGAGTGAAACAGGACAGTGCAAAGGCAGAAGAAAAAAGCTTTTTCCCATCACACTGCCTCATATGCTGAATTTCAATGCACATTACCTCCTAGAGAGAATAAAAAGGAGAAATTGAGAACAAATGCCTCTAAATGATTAAAAAAAAAAAAAAACCAAACAAAAAACCCACCCAAAAACCCCAAACATCTTTTGAATGCAGCATTCAAGCTGATTGTGGATCAGAAAAAATCAATGGTTCTCTTTGACCCTATCACACTTGCACTGGTTGTCCAACTTCAGCTAAATCTGAAAGAGAGCTAGAAAATGCAAAGAGGTTTTTCTTAAAAAAAAAAAAAAAAAAAAAAAAAAAAATACACAAAGAAAAAG
>NDXB01001074.1:364995-389733 GCA_002631895.1 Agapornis roseicollis
AAAAAAAAAAAAAAAAAGAGAGGCAGATATTCCATGGACGTGTCCTTATCAGAGGACCTTCAAGGAAGAATGTGAACACAACCTTACTGTAAGACACCAATAAATTAATGCAGAAAAAATTCTTCTGCTTAAAGAAACTGATTACTTTAGGGGTGTTTTTTCACTTCACTTAGAGCTTACACTGTTTCCCTGACAATGCAATTTGATAAAAGAAAAACTGGGAAGGGTTTTACTTTGGCAAACACTGCTTCAAAACATATCCTGAAGTTTACAATCATTTCAAGTTTTAATTATGGCACATTGGAGTTCTGCACATTTGTACCAGGCAACACGTCCTTTGACCAAGGGCTCACAGGAGGTTCTCACCATTCTGAAGGATGCTGGGGCACCCTTCAGCATACCATGGTATTTCTATGTGGGTCAATAATCATGCCCACATCAACCACAGGTTGGTCTGGAAGAGAGCATCATCCTGCTGGGACACATTCCCTCCAACAAATACACAGCAAAGGTCTTTAAGCTTTCTTCCTCAACTACAAAGATATATCTTTAATAACTGTCTTCAAATTAGTGAAGGAAGGCAAGCATGTTGGAAACTTTAAAAGTTTATACTAGCTGGAAAAGGTTTTATCTAAATCAAAGGATGTAAGTGGAAAAAGTATCGCAAAATTCCTCAAAAGCCTAAATATGGGTTAGAGCCAGTTCCATAATTTCATTTTTTCAGTTTGTAGCTGAGTGTGCCCAATGGGGAGGTCTTAATGACTTTTTACTCTCCGGTTACACAACAGAAAGGGCACATGCTGGATGACAGCAGACTTCAGTAGCAAATGCCCCTTCAAACCCTTGGTCAGATGGAAAGGGGTCAACAGAACTGCCTTCCCTTCCAGCAGTAGGGATTTACTCTACACTTGTAGAGTAATTCTGGGCATTTTCACCCAGCAATTTCTAAGAAAGATCCCTTACTCTTTAATGCCCTTATTCATTCTTTCCTGACCCCATCTTGCAGTGCTACTGCTTTTTTTTAGGTCTTTGTTTCAGAGCATGTACTGCAGCTTGTACCATGAAGGGTCAGAGCCCTGAAGTCCTCTCGGCTTCATGTCTGAGACTGTCCACTACCATCTGCAAAAGACCAGCATGGGATACAAGCCATAGGCACGGGTGCATAGCCAGCCCTTGCACAGATGGATGCCATCTGCCAGCAGTGCTGCCCACACGATGCCCCAGTGCTTCCCAACCTGCAGATCACCCCTAAGAACCTGCAGAACAAGTAAGAAGTCATACAACTCTGCAAAGGCACCTTTTACATTTTACAGCCAAAAAGACTAAACCTAAGTTATTGCTGGCATCAGCTCAGCTGGACTGACAACTAAACATTTACATCTGTAGCTAGGAAATAAATCTCATTCTCAGTGCCCTAACCTGAAGGCAGAGAGCTGCTTTTGCTTTGAGCAATCATGTGCAGGTAGTGGGACTAAGCACAGCTCTGGTGGAGATGTGTGTGGAAACAGCCAGAGCTCAAAGTTACATTGGGAGGAAACTAAAAAATGCTGCATAAGGCAGCATAAGCAGGTCTGGAACTCAAATGAACCTGCACCTTCCTTAGCTTTCCTCAGCAAGAGCAGAACACAGATGCACCCCACTTCATCAAAACAAACTGGACAAGTTCCTGGGATGTGAGCACTTGGCTTCCTTCACTGAGCCCACCCTGCTGCACAATGATCAGAAAAACACTCTCACAGACAACTGCATTAACATAAGAATAATTTCTTCATCATTTATGTGGCTGTGAGAGATGGCTGTTTAAGGCTTCAAGTAATAGCTCATTGCACAAGTTTTGCTGGGTGTCCATTAGTACTCTCCCCAAAATCTCCAATCCCCAAAAAATCATAGAACCATAGGTAGCCATAGCTTAGGATGTTTTTCTTCAGATGATGTTAAGGGTATTTTAAGCTAAGATAGAGTGGAAGCACTGCATCAACTGAGCAACACAAATCTCCTTATAGGGAATACGTAAGATGAGCAAGGCAATATGCACCTCAACAAAAAGAAAAAAAATATAAATTGGTGGCCTAATAACTCGCTGCTTCCTTAGATGTGGGCTTAAACTATGGGCTGAAATAATTACCTCTCAGTCACTGCCCACTGCATCCAACTTTGCAACATGTCCCTAGCACACATCCAAGAAAGCCCCATCCCAGAAGTTAACACAGGCGCTATTACCACACAGACTGTGTCAGAGTTTTTGTACTTCACTTTTGAGCTAACATAGAACTGTAAAGAGGTTCAGCTCTGAAGAGAGTCCAATACAAACGCTATCATAAATCACACAGAAAAAGGAGAAAGGTGGTAAGTCAGTACAGGATCTGGCTTTATTTATTTAAAGGCACAGTTCCAAGCCTAGAGATTTTTAACCCAAATTTAACAAGGAAAACTTCTTTTTAATAAAAATCAAAAAAAAGAAGCAGATGCTGTCAGTGTGCAGCCAATATGGCAGCTTAGCTCATGTGTTTGTGTACCATACACATGCCAGGAGAAAGATAAAGAGGACACCAGGCAGCCCAGCTCCTGCCGGTAGAGGGTTGATGAAGCCAGCATCTCTTCCTAGTGGTGATTCTCCAGCTCCTAATAAAAGCTCTTTTCCCCTGTCCTTCAGTAGGGGTGTAACTTGAGTTCCTTGTCTTCTCCTGGTCTATTTTCACAAAAATCTAGAGAGCATGCCATTTGTGAAAACTTCTCTCTAAGCTGGTTTGACCTCTGTCCAAGACAGTTCAGGGTGCTGGGGCACAACAGAGGCACCGTTCTGACATCCCAAGAGTTGGACTAAAACCAGAATGGAACTTGTGTATGCCCAGAGAAAAAGAGAGGGAATGGGATGGGGGGGGATGGGACAGACATGGCCCTATATTCATCTAATTTAAATCATAAGTCACCCTGAAAACCATACATATATATATATATGAATATTTATATAAATATATTTATATACATATTAAAAAGAAATTATGAGCTCCAGAACAAGCTGTGGTGGGAAACCTGCCATCATGTTAGTATTACCAGCTGAAGACACCACATACCTTTCCCCTTGGTGTACCTACCTAGCACTTTTAACTAACCTTGCAGGCTCCTGACAGCCCACTTCTGCAGAACCAGGGAATTTTTCAGCACTTCACACACCCACACGCTCATGTGATTTTCATTAATGCAATTTATAAACCACACTAACATATTGAACAGTCATATTCTGGAGTACCAAGAAGCACCTGGCAGAGCCCAGTCTGCAGCAGCAGCCCCCTCCGTCCAACCCCTCAGCTTTCACCCACATTAATTACTTAGGACATGTCTAAACCAGGAGCCTTGATCTAGCACTTTCAAGTCAGCACAGGCTTTACAAGAGTTTAATTGTTTCCCTGCGGTATTAAAATTAGGCAGGTAGAAGAATGCTTACTTATATTTTGTGCAAGTGTAACAGGTAAGTAACTCCTTCAAACTCGAGCAATCCCCAAGGCTGATGCACAGCCCCCAACCCATTGTCTCAGGCAAACTTTAATATACAGAAGTCACATGCAGATTTCCAATGGCCGCTGGAACCCAGCCCCCTGCAGAAGCTGTTCTCATCACCCACTTCCTGCGAGAGCACAGCTCTTGGAAGATGAGCTTTGCATTGCACGGCTTCCTCTGGGTGCAACCACCCCAGGAAACAAGAGTCCTCTAGAGCAGCCCGGGCCACAGAAGGAAACTGTGTCACTGCTCAGGGAAAAGCACACCAGAAACTCAGCTAGGGACTAACTGGGCAATTAATAAAAATCCTCAGTCGCTTTTTCTTGGGGTAGATAAAAATCTAGAACATGGCTTTCATCGTATTACAGAAACAGCTTGAAGCAACTTTCAGAGTTTGGGTTCAGAAGTTGCATTTACAACAAAAAGCTTCAACTTCATACAGGCACACGAGTCATTTGGTCACGCCAGTATACAAGACCTATGCTGACACGCATCTGTTTTGCTACTGTCACTGCAAGCCAGACACGGAGTGATACCTAAAGAATGGCATGACCCGGGGGGTCTCAGACCCAGCACAAGGGCTAGTATGGGCTGCCTGCCCGCTCCCACAGCAACAAACCAACTTTTCTCCCAGGTTGCCGGAACGGCTAACCATTCTGCTTGGGATGTGACGGCCAAACAGCGCGGCTCCCTCCTAGGTAAGGCGCTGGCCATACCCCCGGGAGCCCTGTTTCGGTATCGCCCCGCGGGCCGTATCGCCGAGCAGACCCTGCCACCCCACAACCCAACATTCAAAAGAAATCCCATTGTGGCATTAATTTTCCCAGAGCAACCGCTGTGGCGACGAAGGAGCAGAGGGGCGCGGGGCACAAGGGCCGTTGCCAACTGCCGGCGTAGCGGACGGTAGCAACGGCCCTAGCGGCCGCACGCCCGCCCAGCCCCGCTACCCGGCCTACTCCGCAGGGCCTCCCGCAGCCCCCGGGAAGCGACTAGAGAAGGCCAGGCCCACCACACCATGTGCCCGAGGACGGGCCCAGCAGCAGCGGCGGCGGCACAAAGCGCCCGTTAGGCCTCGGGCAAGCGGCGGGCAGCGTCCCGGGGCGGGCCGCAGCAGAGGGAGCGAGGCGGTACTGACCTTGGCGTCACCGTTGCAGAGGGCCATGGGGTCTGCCGGAGACGCTTACCAACCGGCGAGCGGGCAGCCCCAAAGTGGGGAGGGGGAAGAAAGGCCCGCGAGAAGCCGCCGCCGCGATGAGCTAATGCCGCCCGGCTGCGCCTCCGCCGCGGGGAGGAGGAGCCGCCCGCGCCGGCCCCGCTCCGGCGGAAGGGGCGGAGCGCGGGGCCGGGCTCGGCTGGGGGCGTTGGGTTCTGGAGCTGCGAGTACTTGGGGGTGAGCGGGGTAGCGAAGAGGGAATGGGTACGGTGCAACTCGGGCTGACCCCTGAGCTCCAGACTCGGAACCAGGGAGTCCCGCACGGCACCCACGATACCGTTAATGCTTCAGGTGGCTGAGGAGACAGCTGCATCCGGACAGCTTCCCCGAAACGCTTCCGAAGTACTTGTGACCACTTACGCTCAACTCCCATCACCCCACCTGCAGAGAAGGACGGGGACGTGGTGCTAAGGCAGGGAGTCCAGATAGTTACGGATGGATTTATATTGCCTGCACCACCCCATTCTGAGCGATTTTTTCTCAAAGGTGGCATCAATGTACAATTTTTGCTCTAAAGGGGTGTGGTTTTGTAGGGGATGTCACTGTTACGCGTAATTTATAACTACATCCCGAACAGACCACTCGAAGTATATCTTATATCTTGCTCTTCGTCTGGTTTTAACACCTTAAGCATCCTTCCGTTTCCTAGGTGTTTTAAACTCCTCGGAGACTGCTACGTGGTTGAAGCTCTCCTGTTCCTGCGCTCTTCCTTCGCTCCCGCTCACCAGTGAGCGCAACAACGGCCTCCTACAGCACCGTAGGCCTCCCGTGGACCCGCGTACTCAGCTGGCTCAAGCACCGCTGTATTCCACTCGCTCCCGCCCCGTACAGTCGCGGCGCCGCCTCACCAGCAGGGCGGGACGGTACCTGACGTATGTCTGCGGCGCACCAATGAGCCGCAGCCAAGCCTGCTGCCAGTGCCGCGTGCCCGGAAGGGGTGGGGTGGGAGCTGTCCGGCCGGTGTGCGGCGTTTCCTCAGCGGTGGAGTCAGCTCCCGTTTCGGCCCCTGCGGACGCAGCGCGGCCGCGGGGCCGCCGTCGCTGCTGAAAATATGTCGCCCGCTATCGCGGCCAAAGAGGGCGGCCGGCAGCGTCGGGCCGGGAGCCACCATCACCACCACTGCCTGGACGTGGGGAGCGAGGCGCCGCCCGCCCTGGCGCTCTGTGGAGATGGGTTGCTGGGCGGTGAGGCAGAGGCGCTGCTGTCGCCGGAGCCGGAGCGGAGGGCGCGGGGGTACCGGGCGGAGTTGGGCAGTATCCTGCTGCTGCTGGTGCTGTATGTGCTTCAGGGCATCCCTCTGGGACTGGCAGGTAGCGTCCCTCTCATCCTGCAGAGCAAGAGTGCCAGCTACACGGACCAGGCCTTCTTCAGTTTCGTGTTCTGGCCCTTCAGTCTCAAGCTGCTCTGGGCCCCCTTGGTGGACGCCGTCTACTTGCGAGGCTTTGGCCGCCGCAAGTCCTGGTTGGTGCCCACGCAGTATGTGCTGGGGCTCTTCATGATCTACATGTCCACCCAGGTGGATGTGCTGCTGGGCGACGGGGAGGGCCGGGGCCCCGACGTGGTGGCCCTCACTGTGACTTTCTTCCTCTTCGAGTTCCTTGCAGCGACGCAAGACATTGCGGTGGACGGCTGGGCGCTCACCATGTTGTCCAGGGAGAACGTGGGCTATGCCTCCACCTGCAACTCCGTAGGCCAGACGGCTGGCTACTTCCTGGGCAACGTTCTCTTCCTGGCCCTCGAGTCGTCCTCCTTCTGCAACAAGTATCTGCGGTTCCAGCCCCAGCCTCGAGGGATTGTTACTCTCTCAGGTATTGCTTGGATGCCACCAGCCTGTGCGTGCTGATGCTGGGATGGGGATGCTTCTTCCCTGAGCCTGGCCCTTGGTTATCAGGGAAGCTCTGTTCGAAGTGAGCAGTATGAACTGAGTAGGTTTGGTTTGTCTCCTGCCCATGAGAAAGCGCAGCCTGCCTGGAGGCTGGCAGAGTCTAGTCCTGCATGCACTTCCAGGCCTCCTTGGGCTTAAGAGTGTGGGAATCTTGCCTTGTCATTGTCAAAGCTGACCTAAGCACTTTGGAGAGAATTCACACACAAACACACACACACACCGTTTAATGACTATGGAATAGATTTCTGTTTTAAAAAAAAACAAAAAAAAACCCCACAGACAAACCAAAGGCTTTGCTTCTTTTTAAGGAGGCCTTTCAAGAACATGTCTGTGAGGAAAGAGAAATTAAAAAATAAAAAGTGACTCTTACAAGATAGTATTGTTCACAGAAGTAAAAATAGCAAGTGTTCAGGGGTAACCATGTAGCTGGTTTCTGAAGGAATGCCCTATTTCAGTGTATTAAAGGTTCTAGTTAATAGACTAAATGAAGTCTTGTAATACAACCATAACTAGCTACTAGTTTAGGGATGTCTTCTCTTTGGTGGCTTAGGGGTTGCTTGGGGTTGTTTTGGGTTTGGTGGTGGTTGTTTTGTTGTTTTGGATTGTTTTTTAAAGAAAGATGTGTGGTGGTTGATGTTAGGCATATTACCTGGAAGGTGTTTAAAATGCCCATGTTTTGGTTTTAAGGTTGAGTTTAGCCAGCTCAGCTTATGGGAGGACAGGAAACACTGGCACCACTTCTGTTTGCAGTCTTACAGTGACCATGCAGTGAAGAGTAAATTCTCACAATTTTAGTTTCTTTTCCCTCTCTTACATTGATTCCTCTACCTGTATCATCT
Source organism: Agapornis roseicollis (assembly GCA_002631895.1). Taxonomy (NCBI): domain Eukaryota; kingdom Metazoa; phylum Chordata; class Aves; order Psittaciformes; family Psittacidae; genus Agapornis; species Agapornis roseicollis. The sequence continues at coordinate 372,431 of NDXB01001074.1, forward strand.
AAGAGAAAAGGTATGCCAAAACTGAGTTAAATTGTTGTTTGAAGGCTAGTTTTTGCTTTCTATCCTGTACATATCTTATTAATAAATCGGGATATCGGATTCCAAAACTCCTGTACTTATTTTGTCTATGCAGCTATTGCAGTTGCTAATTGGCCTTCCTCTTCCATTCCTTTTGATAACCCTATGTCTAGTCTATGTGTCAACAAGCATGGAGTAGTTCTGAAAGTAACACTGCTGGTTTTTTGCTTCCCTTGGTTTTCCCTTACCGTGTAGTTTGTCGGTGCTGGCATATCTCTTCCTTCTTGCTACAGCAGCAGACTGATGTCTTTAACTGCTGATGCAACTTGCAAATCGCTGTTGTATTTAGGAGCTTGATTTGTCCACACTGTTGTCCTTTTGTTGTTGTTTTTTTGTTTTGGTTGGGCTGGTTTTTTTTTCTTCTCAGTACTGTTTGTATAAATGAATTTGATGCTATTGTAAGAGTGCTGTCTTTGAAAAAAAGAACAATAATTCCAAAACCTAAAAACAGCAACATAACCTGTTTAACTTGTCCTGAGTACTAACCTGGGTGGAGTTAGCAAATCAAATAACCCTGACACTATAGTTGCAGGATATATTTTTTGGGGTAGTAAAATGAGCTGCAAGAAATTCCTGTTGCTTTGTTCATGTGACCATATTCCACAATTTGCTGTGCCCACATTTCCCCTGAAGCAGCTGTAGAACAGTACTGTCAACCAGCTCACTGACATGAGAAGAGTAGCTCTCTGACCCTAGCAGGACTTGTGATGAACCAGTTCGGGCAGTTAAAGCAGCAGAAAACTTTACAGTTTCAAAAGGTGAATAGTTTTCTACTGGTTCAGATTTCTGACCACTTTGTCATAGGCTGAGCACCCATGCTGGGGAAAGAACACATCAACACTTCAGGACTCCCGGCAGCCTCAAGTTGTTGAGAAGCAGCAGCAGCATTAGTTGTTCTTGTTAACTTTGGGAAATAATATGGGAAAAAAGTAAAACCATTCAGCAAAACAAATGCAGTGTTATGTCATTTCAGGCTACAGTTCTAGGGAAGAAAATGAGAAACACATTTATTTGGACATGTTATATGAGTTTAGATCTTTGCTGTTCAAATTACTTTTTATGAAGGCTTACTGAATGGATCTTTTGATTCCTGCCCAGTTTGCCATGCAGTCATGTGAATGCCTGCTCCAGCAGGAAGGAGAGGTAAAGCGTGAGTGCAAGAAGAAGGTGCTGCTTCAAGGCAGCCCGAATGTATGTGGGCCAGTGACTGTGCAATGGCCCTTTTCCTGGGAAGAGGTGCATTGCCATAGATTACTTAAAGCTGTTGTGATGAAACCCCTGTAGCCGATGCACACCTCGTTGATGGTTATTTTCCAGCCAGGTCTGTCCCTGATCTAGTTCAAAAGTTTGCTTTGCCCCATTGCAGTGGTTTATTTTGATAGTAGCAGTGTAGTGCAGGGACAAATTAGGGATGGCAGTAGACAACAGTGGTGGCACCAGAAACTTTGTGCTAGAAATACTTTGTGTAAATTATATCTTTAAAATTTTTTGCTTGTAGCCTCTTAGTGGACTTCACTGTGTTTGAAGTGAAGTGAACCTTATGTTTGTGTAAACTGCCTACAACCACAAAAGGGTTTGTTTTCTGTTTGGTTTTTTAATATATGGCTTTTTGCGATTCTTGTTTTGTTGCTAATCCAGCCATTGCATCACTGCATTACTGCAGCTGACAGGGCTGCCCTGATCAAGAGTATTCATGCAATGATGCTCAAAGCTATTTCTGTTCCTGTCCTCACATTGTAGACTGCTCACTGTGGTGATTATGCATGGTTCTATTATTAGAGTACCTCTCCTGTATGTCTTCTGAAGACAGTATCTGTGATTAGCATGACTCTGAAAACTCATCTTTTACATAAAAGTATGTGTTCAGGATACCTTTTTTGTTCAGAGGAGAAAGCAGTCTGGCAGTATTGGTTATGAGATCTTCTTTACTTTAGAAAAGGGCAAAGTATGGAAGGTATGGAAGCAGCAGAGAATGGTTTGAAATTACTTTTTTATAATGAGAAAGTAGTCTTCCCATGTTAAAGCTTCTTGCATTTCTTCTCTTTCTGTGTGTAAGGAGCAGCTAATAATTGACTCTCTGCTCTCTTTGCTCCTTTACCAGTCCTCACTGCTTACTTTCAAGTCACAGTGAGTTGCTCATAATCAGGAAGATAAAAGGCTACTTCTGTCTTACCCCTCTACATGTTACTGTGTTCTTTCCTGCTTCTTCCACAGAGGCAGAGAATAGGATTATCTTGAATTAATCCACTCACTAACTCAGAAAGTACTTGCCATAAAAAATTGTTGTGTTTTTACTATTGTTGTCTTCAAAAGCATCATTTATCAAATATTATCTGTTTAAAATAGAGCACATAAAGGTTAACAAGTATACTACTCACTTAAACCAGGCATATTTGAGTGACTACAACATGTGTAAGAACTTTCATCAGGCTGTCTTTACACTTACGAGTGTAAATCTTTGTTTCCTTCAGATGGTAGATAGGGAGTATCTTAGATAGGGAGCATAGAATTGAGGCACAGACTAGTTACATGACTACACAATAAATCAGCTGAAGAGGTGTGAATGACTCCTTCCTTCCTCTGAAGTTTTTTCCTGTCTTGTAGCTATGAAATATTTTGTTCCTCCTCTATCAGCTTTTAGTAGTTGTACACATAATCCTTCAAAATTTTTATTCTTCTGTTTCTTCTCCAACGTGCTCATTGTGGTAATAACACATAGATCAGCAGGGAGGTGACCTGCTATGCTGCTGCTTTTCTGACTCAGATCTCAAACAAATGTATCATGACAGAATGAAAGGCAGGGAAGAGCTATCAGTTACTGTGCACAGCTATGTGTTTGTGGCTTGCTTTTAATGCTCGTTTTTAGGAGGCTCAATGAGTAATGTGTATTACTATTAGGTTTATATTTTTGCAAAATAACTGCATTTTAGATGCTCAGTGAATTGTTAATGAAGTGTTAATGATGGCTGTTAGAAAGATTTTTATTATCATTTTTATTTTACCATTTTTTTCCCCCTCCAGATTTCCTGTTTTTCTGGGGAGCTGTCTTTTTAATTACCACAACACTGGTGGCCCTTTTGAAAAAGGAAAACAAGGAACTAGTACCAACAAAAGAAGAAACAAAAGGCATTACTGATACATACAGGCTGCTATTCTCAATAATCAAGATGCCAGCAGTTCTAACTTTCTGTCTCTTGATTCTCACAGCAAAAGTAAGTAAATACATATATGAATTGTCAAATGCTGATATCAGGATCTGAAAGATTGCCAAGTCCCTGTGATGTAACTTGTTAGTTTTACTAGGGGTTGTCATCAGAGTTCTGAATTTTCACATGGAGTTTGGGGTAGAATTGCTTGTATCATCATGCCAAGCAGGGTTGTACAAGAGAAAACATCTGTTTGAGCTTTTGTAAGTGTTTACACAAGCATTAAAGAGAAGATTGACTGCAATCTAGTATTAAAGGAATTTAAACATTTTTAAACAGTTAGGCTCTTTGTGTAGTCTGAAGTTAAAAAGACAGAAAATGTTTCTTTTAACCTATATACCATTTCCAGCTTCTGCATCTCTGCACAGACTAGGTTTCCACTGCTGCTTCTTGGCTGTTGTAAATGCCAACAGAAATTAGGGCATGGGATGTGAATGTCATTGCTACACTTAAAGCTTTTGGTATAGTTTTGGCACAGATAAGAGTGTACAAGTGTAGAATGAGTCTTGAAGCTTATTTGGAAAATACATCAGAGATGGAAGCGACTTGTAATCTATCATGTTTCTCAGTTTACTTGATACTGAGTAAACTGAATTTCTAGCTAAACTATCGCTGCTTTCCTCAGTTTATTTTGTCTAACTTGTGTTGCAGGTTGGATTTTCAGCAGCAGATGCTGTAACAGGACTCAAATTGGTGGAAGAGGGAGTCCCGAAAGAGCACTTAGCTCTGCTAGCAGTTCCAATGGTTCCATTACAGATAATATTGCCTCTGATTATCAGCAAATACACAGCAGGCCCCCAGCCACTGAACACATTTTACAAAGCTATGCCTTTCAGGTAAAAACCAAACAAACAAAATCTCATTTGATAGAAATGTAGTAATTTGTGTACTCAGACTGATTATAAGATTTCTTGTGTAACTCTGACTTCCAGGTACAAGGAAGTATGTTGGAATTCTCATAATACGTTGAACTGTCTTGTGCCTTGAAAATAATTCATATAGTATCACATACAGGAAAGCAGAACATGAGGTGTTTTTAAGATGCATACACAACAGCAGTACTCTCCTGTTCTTACTCAGTGTCAATAGTTCCTTATTCATGAATTTCTCTAGATCTGGGACTGTATCTGTAAAATTACATGTGTTTCGTAACATAAGAGTGGCAGAACACAGTGACAAGTCACTTGGCGAATTTCCAAGGGGTCTGCTTTACTGAGGTGACTGAGAATAAAAGACATTTCATTTTGGTGGTGTTTTTTATATAGGAGTTTGCTTATGGAATTCTAAACCAAATGAATCTAGCAATCTAATGCAGTTACTCATTAAGTCATGTAGCATGTCTGTAATAGGTAGCTGCTACTTTTAACATGTTCTTATGCAACTATGCATGTTTTCATACACACAAAAAAAATGTACATCTTGCTTGGGCTGAATTTGGTTGGATATCTTGTGCTTTGTTTTTTACAAAAATATGTGTGAAGGGGCAGGAGAGAAAGCTTATATAGGAGATCTGGCAGCGAATTATGTTTATATGGAAGACAGAATTAAATATTTGACAAGCACTGAAATTGTAAACATTTTATACCTAAGCAATTCTGTCTAAGACAGAAATAGTTATAACCAGATATAATCTATTTTAATGTACTGTGTACAAATAAATGCTTGATGGTTGCTTTGTATCAAGGAAGCACGTGAATGAAACATATGGGAAGAATTACTTAAATTACGAATTATCTTTCTTATTCCTCCAGATTACTGCTTGGTCTGGAATTTGCTATTTTGGTATGGTGGACTCCTAAAGTAAAGCATGAAGGAGGATTTCCTATCTACTACTATGTTGTAGTATTGTTGAGTTATGCTTTACATCAGGTAACATACGTTGCATGTGGGAAGCGGAGGGTAACAGGAGGGTATTTCGTATCAGTCAAGTAGAGGACTATAAATGCTGTTACTTGCTTTTGTCCTTAATTACACTGGAATTCTCTGACCTGTGTGCTGTATTTTTATTTACTTTTGATACTCTCGCAATATTTCTCCCTCTTCTATGTGCTCCATTGGACATTTTCTGTGGAGTTACTTTTAGTTGACAATATCTGCTTTTGTTTCCTAGATGTTTGGGTTTTTTTTCCCCCAAACCCAGAAGCTGAAAAGCATAGCAGAGCAGGAGAAATCCCAGCATTCTGACTGAGTTTCAAAAGCGTGATGATTGTGCTTATTATACAGATCCATAAAGTTATGTTATCCTGGTCCTAAAAAACATACCTTACTCATTTTGAAGGAATGTCATGTTGGATCTGATCCAAAGGCCTGGAAAACAAGCACCTGATACAAACTGGGCTTTGGATAACAACTAAAATGTATGCAATTACTTGGGAGTTGATTTTAAATGCAAAAGTGTTATTTTTCTATGCTATTTTAGCTGGTCATGTTGTATTTCAGATTGATAACCTGAGTCATTCCAGTGCAGGTGAGGGTTGGTCTTTTTCAGCCTTACTGGAGAAAAGTGGCAAGGCTACTTCTTGGTATTGGTAAAGGGGCAGACTGTAGAAGTAGTTTCTCTCTTATGCAATTTTAAGGTGTTGAGATTATTTTTCAATCAATGTTGTGAACTTCAAGTAATCTCTTAGAGGATTCAGTTGTCATTGTCTGCACCTTATTCTTATTTCTTACTGGTTTTCTTATTTCTTCTATAGATTACACTGTATAGCATGTATGTTGCAATAATGGCTTTCAATGCCAAAGTCAGTGATCCACTGATTGGAGGAACATACATGACACTCCTAAATACTGTGTCAAATCTTGGGGGGAACTGGCCTTCCACTGTTGCACTCTGGCTTGTGGACCCACTCACAGTGAAAGAGTGTGCAGGGGCCCAGGAACAGACCTGTGGAACTACAGTCGCTGCAGAAGTAAGTTTTGGAGGTGGAGGAGGTCCCTGTTCAATTACTTCTCCATTAAATTGTTTCTCAGTATTTTTTCACCTTTGAAAACATTTGTAGCCAATAGTTTAAAAATTCCTCCTAATTGAGCTAATTTAGATAAAATTAAGTCTGGTTTTGTCTGTGTGCTCTTAATAACTAACATCTTACCAAAGATTTGCAGTTGCAGAGTAGTTACCTCTTTCTTTCTGTACTGAAATGAAAAGCTGGTGGTAGAAGCACTAGACTGGTGCCACGTTCTCTATGGTATAAAGAAGCCATAGTTACATTTTTGAGAGTAAACTTTTGTAAGTTCAGTGTCATGTAATTAGGCACTCTGTTCTTGGCAAGCTGTTTGTCCCACAGAGTCCCTTAAGTTTTGGGGTAGGCTAAGTTTTTGTGCCTTCTGTCTTTCTGGAGGCTTCCTATCTGGATGCCTTATTACCTCCTTCTTCTGTGATATTCCTTTGCTTTCTTTGATCTTCACTTTCCATGTGAAATTGAGCAGTGTGACTTGGCAGCTTTCCCAGTTTTGGGAGCCTGGTGGAAGAGAACAAAGGACTTGCTGTGCTGCTGTACACAGATTAAGAAACGGGACACACAACTGCCTGGAAAGCGAGGTTTCAAATTCACCGCTTCATGCTCAAATGAGAACACTTTAATGTGACTATTTGGAAGGGTGGAAATGTTTTGGTGGTTTTTGTTGGTGTTGTGGTTTGGGGATTTTTATCTGTACTCATGACTGAGATTTATTCTGCTCTAAAATGCCAGGACTCTTAGATGTGGAAGTTTTCTAAATACACAAACTGTTCTAGAGGTCAAAAGTGACTTGTTGGAACTGGAGTTGCAGTGTTTGCTAGTTGCAGAGGGGAAGCGGTTTCCACAGTGTGTGCTTTTTCAGCCTGCCTCTCATTAGCTTACCACTATTAGGTTCCCTGGACTTGTGTTGAATTTAAGTCCTTCCTCCTTCACCTCACTCCTCTGATCTTTTTTCACAGCCTCTCAATTGGTAATGTTCCACCACTGCCACCACTCCCCTTTTATTGCTAATCTGATCTTGACATGTCCAAGGGTAATAAAAGTCCTGGCAGAGTCTCGAGTCAGAGAATTGATTTATGTTGGGGTCATGGTAGTACTGGAAGCTGAACAATAGCAGGAACAATTGTGTGCTATACATTTACCCTTTAAGTGCTGGAGTATTTGTCTTCCAGATTTGCATTATAAACAATCCTGGGCATGTTTTTTCCAGACATACACATGTTATACCACTATTGTGGTGAGATGCAAGGATATAGTTTCTAAAGAAGCCATTTGGATGGCTAGGGAATTAAAAAAAAAACAACAAACAAAAAACCAAGAAGCCTTTCTTTTTGTGTGATTAAGAACAGTGATCTCACCTCCAGGTCAACGTGAGGCAGCTGGGCAGCTTCTGTTTTCTAGAGTTCATCCCTTGGGCCAATATACTCCATTTCCCAAATGTTTTCTAACAGTTTCTTATTTTCATAGTAATGATAAGCTCAAAAACCTCTCTCATAACTCCATACAAATGAAGGAAGAGTAAATAAATGCAAGTAAAAAGCAGTGGATATCTAATGCCTGTTTCTGAAAGTCTGTGTTTCTGTATGACCCAGAGAATACTTACTGCATCAACTTCTGCTTCTCTGTTTTAGCTCTGCACAAAAGCTGGTGGTTCCTGTGTTACTACCTTGGATGGTTATTATGTGGAATCCATCATCTGTGTCATTCTGGGATTTGGCTGGTGGTTTCTACTAGGCCCAAAATTCAAAAAGCTGCAGGATGAAGGACAGTCTTCATGGAAGTGCAAGAGGAGCAATTGATGCAGTTTAAATATTGGATGGACTAGCAAGGTCTTTTTAGTTTCATTACAAAGACATATCCCATAATCAATAAACAGGAATATAAGTATTTTTAAATGCCCCATCGCTGACAAAAGGGGTGGCTGAGGCGGTGGTATGGTTGTATGTGATACCACTTGCCCTCCTAATACAAAAATGTAAATTCAGACGGTAATTGTTAAAAAAATGACACTTGCGTCCTACATTCACATCCCTGAGCTCTAGCTTCGGTCATAGCTGCTGATCTAATGCCTGAATTTCCATAGAGTACCTATGGAAAAGCTAATTGTGCCATGTCTGTCTGAACAGCAGCATTGTCAATTAAGTTATGACTCTTCATGTTCAAACAGCAATGATCTGACACAGGGCATTGACCCGGGGAAGGACATCAAGGGCAGTCTGACGTGTGGGTAAGCGTGTTGTACTACAGGATTCCTTGTGGGAAGATAAAAGTGAAATGTCTGTGGGCTTTGTTTCTTCTCCCTTTCTGAACTGTAACCACACCTCAAAGGATGAAATCTTTCAGAGATTCTTTTAAATGTATTTTCTGGCTTTTATAAGCTTTAAAGATTTATAAGAAAATATTTTTATAAACAGATTACATTTGTTTAATTTATTTCTGCTGTTTCAAAGCATTTTGATTTACATTCAGGTACTTTCTTAGAAAAAAAAAAAAGCTGCAAGGTAGGACTTGAATAACGCACAATACTCTAAGCCTTGAGTTCTGAAGGTATAGACTGGATAGTGTAGCAGGTAGCACACAAAAAAGCCCTTGGAAGACAGCTGTTATTATGAGGGAATGAATCCATAGTGTTGGTTCCTCTATGTGACCAAAATTCAAACATTCAATTTCAAAATCAGTGCGAAAAAATGGGACCCTTCCCAGCTAGTGGAAAGGAAAGGTGATCAGTGCCTTTGAAAGTGATTTGGTGACGACAAACCTGAAACACTCCCAGTGAGTTGGTGTATGACTTGGTGTCACATAAATCAGATGAGATAAACCCTGTGGTAGAGCTGCTACAGAAATTTATTACTGATGCTGTGTGGTGGAACTATTCCCATTGCATTTATCAAAAGTTACTTCCCTCCTGAGTGCCTTAGTGATGTACAGCAAGCACATTGTATGCCTGGAGAGAGGGCACTTGGACACTGTTCCATGCATATAGCACATCATTATTAAAGAACAAAACTATAAAAAATCCCTTTGAAAGGTACCTGATTTTTTTCTATTCTGTGTTTCTTGCCATGTCAATATTTGTAGTATTGTATCTGAAGCTCAGTGTTCCAAGCTCCAGAAAGGCTTATGGATCTTTTATTACTGTATGTTTTTGGGGAAAAGTAAATCAACAGTGACTTTTGACTGGCTGGAGGGGATGTGTGTATGAAGTGTCTGCATGACACAAGGAGCAAGAAGGTGTCCAGAAGCAGAGAGTGACCAAGTGCTTCCTTGGGCACTGAGCCTTGTTCTTCTGCCTCCTCTCCCTCTTCTCAGTGCACCAAGCCCTGAGCTGTATATCAGTCAAGATAAATAAAATCACATTGGTTTTACTCCCCAGATGGAAAGTTATAGAATTATTTGAGTTGGAAAGGACATTAGAGGTCATCTAATTCCAGCCCCCCTGCCACAGGCACAGACCTCTTCCACTAGAGCAGGTTGCTCCAAGCCCCATCCAACCTGGCCTTGAACACTGCCAGGGACACAGCTGCTCTGGCCAACCTGTGCCAGTGCCTCACCACCCTCATAGTGAAGATTTTTTTTTTTTTCCTAATACCTCATGTAAATCTCCCCTCTGTCAGGTTAAAGTCATTCCCCCTTATCCTGTTCCTGCATGCCCTTGCAAAAAAATTCCCTCTCCAGCTTTCTTGTCACCCCCTTTAGGTACTGGAAGTTTGTTAAAAGGCTTCCCTGGAGTCTTCTCCAATCTGAATGATTCCAGCTCTCTCTGCCTGTCTCTGTAGGAGAGGTCTTCTAATTTCACCTCCTCATAAGCACAAAAAGAATATAAGACTATGTTGGAGATTCACAGTCAGTGGTGGACACAGGTTTCAGCAGATCATCTCTGCTGGAGTAACTGTAAAAGGCACTTCAGTTCTGTGTCTCTACTGGAACAATGAGCCACTTTAACTGCATCTTCTTCACAATTAAAGATTTATTTTTTCATTAACTTTTCTGAACTAGAGGAAAAACTTCTCAAGTGGAGAATATGTGAAATTATATTCTTAGGCGCTTTAGAGTTTTTGTTTTGTAACACACATTGGAAGTGGCCCTACTGTACCAGCCCATTAGCAGGTTCCTGAAAAGAACTGGTAAACTTCAGGTCTCACTATGTTTTTTCTCCTAACATTAATATAAACTGATTCATTTTTTTTAAAGATTATAATTACTGTAGATTTAACAGGAAAAAAATAACTTTTAAAAAAGTGGCAACCCAACCTCTTCCTTGAGAGTGTTATTAAAATGGGAGTCCAAGAAGGTGGATGGTTCCAGGTGCTGCTCTAGATCACTTGGTAACTGCAGGGCTTTGTGCTCCTGCCTGGCCTGACATAGGAGTCAGATGTGTGTTATCTCCAGCAAAAGGGAAATGGCAGAAATTGGATTTTTGTAGGTGAAGGGTTTGTCCTGGTTTAAATTCCTGTGCAGGATCATTGTAAAGTGAGACAGGTCCCAGGGGAGAGAGTGGACCAAGGGCTGGGTGTAGCACAACATGGGGAGGAGAGGTAGTGGACAGCTCTCCCCTTCCAGTGCTGGGCCATTACAGGGGCTTACCATGCAGGAAAGTCATCATCACCTGTGCTTGCAACTGGGACTTGTTCTTGTTTCCCAAAACTTCCTTAAGCAGCAAATACCAGCACTCCAGAATTCAATTCTGTAATTCCCATGCCCAGAAGGAGCATGCGTGCGGCAAAGTGTAAGGTCCAACAAGCTGTGCAAGATGGAATCAGGCTGCTGTTGCACCCTGCCTCCTGTGGCCCATGAGCAAACAGCTGAGGACAGAGTGTGCCAGTCTGGTGGCTTGGGAACTTCAGCGCTGCTGGTGCATCATCAAAACAACTGGCTGTTCCTGTTTTAAAATGCCAACTCTACATTTCATCTTTGTTACAGGTGCTGAAGAATCTGCCAGTGCCCACTGTCCACTTCTTTGTTTTCTGTAAACCTGCTTTGTTTCCTTGCCCTTGTTTTAGTTTCCCCCTTAGATAAAATTTTTTGACTCAAGTATGGGTTTTGCTGCCTTGGGTTATGAATTCCCAACTAGTCTTCTTCTCCTGGAACCCTGATTTGTGACTGTTACTTGTCTCATGTATGGTCTGTTCATGTAGAAACCTAGAACTGGGTTTAAACGGAAGACTTGTGTAAACAAAATCCAGTTTACTATAATTAAATTAGAATATTATTATCATTAGATTTAGATCAGATATTAGGAAGAAATTCATTACTGTGAGGGTGATGTGGCACTGGCAGAAGTCGCCCAGAGCAGTTGTGGCTGTCCCATCCTTGGCATGTGTTCAAGGGCAGGGCAGACAGGGCTTTGAGCAACCTGCTCTAGTGTTAGGTGCCCCTGCCCATGGCAGGGGGATTGGAACTAGATGATCCTTAAGGCCCCTTCCAACCCAAACCATTCCCTGGTACTGTGGTTCTTACAATGCATGTATTTCTTTGAAGCCCACAGAGGTGCATCCCAGAGGTGGGCATTTGATGCAGCTGAGGGAAAAGCTGGCTAGAGCCATTTGGAAAGGAGTGACAAGTAGTTGTTATAAACTACAGTAGGTGAAAGAATAAACAACAGAGATGAATGTGGAGGTGTTCCAGAGGTGGGTTTTCTCTTTAGATGGTGCCCCGAGGGGAGCTGTCCAGTAGCGGTACAGCATCTCAGGGCTCAGGGTGTGGTGCGGTTTGGAGGGTTATGGCCGTCACAGCCTCGTTGAAGCGCCACGAGGCCGAGACTCTGGAGCCACCCTAACACGGGTTTGGGTTTGGATGCCCAATGCATACAGCCCGCCGCCGGGCCCGGCCCCGCGGCCGCTCCTGTCCCCGCCCCGGCAATACGGCCAGTGGGTGGCGCTGCGGGGAGGCACCGTGCGGCCATGGCGGAGCGGAGGAGCGGCGCGGCGGAGGCCTTAGCCCGCCTGTCCGAGTGGGCAGACGCGCACCTCGGACTGCTGAGGGTGACGGGACCGACAGGGCGCGGGTGAGGGGCGGGGGCAGGAGCCAGGGCCGCGCGGCTGAGCCCCGCTCTCCTCTGCCTGCAGAGCCTGAGCACTGGGATGGCGGTGGCCGGGGTGCTGGTGCTGGCCCGGAGCGTGCGTATGGTGAGCGGGTGCGGGGCGGCCGCGGCTCCGCGGGGCTATGCCCGGTGCCGGTGGACGGCGGGGAGCCCAGCGCGGCACGGGGACTTTGGAGGGCCCGCGACGATCCGCGCCGGAGGGAGGGGGAGGGTTCGGTGTCACTCGTGTCTGTGCCCGAGCAGCAGCCGCTCGGCCGGGGCCGGAACGCCTTCCTCGCCCCTTGGTCTGTTTTCGGACTTACAGGCTTGGACCCCAGATGGGAAGGTTGTCTGAATAAATAACATTCAGGAGAAAGATCTTTGAGTTTAGTCGTGGTGAGTCAGGTTTTTTTACTTCAGAGGGCTGGTGTGTCCCAGCCGGTGTACATCAGCAGGTCGGTATTTTTAACAGCTGTACAGATGTGTGTCAGTGCTCTGCAAAAGGCTAGTGGCACTTACAGATTTTAGGGACTTAAATCCTGGCCGCTGTGCCATTCCCAGCTCCTGGCCTTCTCCCTCTACCTATTAAACCTGTGGCTGCTTCATTCCTGTGCTGTCAGGCAAGGCTTTGCTGCTGCTAAGCATTTTCCCTGTGTGATCACATATCTTCCCCCTTTGGATCCTCCAAAGTAGCAAATTTAGTCTTATTGTGATCTCTTCAAAGGTGTGCATCTGCTTCTCCTTCTCCTTTTTTAGTCCGTTACCAAAGGCTGTGTTGGTTCTACGTGCGCCACCTTGCTTTTCAGTGTGTCTGTTCTCTGCTGACATCTTTAAGTGCATCTTGGCTTTCTTTCACTCTTACCCTAGTGCCGTTCAGCCCACTTTCAAAACACTCTTTTCATAGTGAATCAAGAGAACTTCACACTGCTCAAAAAGGTTGTTTTCTGTGCTTTCTATAAGCCTTGCTTTCATGCCCACCCCTGATGTTGCAAGGCCTGTACAACATGAAACATTGCAAGTGTCAGGAATGGCTGACACAATGGCTTCTGCAGCTAATTACTATTAAATATATATATATACACACACATATATATACTTGTCCATGCTGTCAAATAATTGCAATTTGCCAAACAATTTTAGGAAGAAGTTGGATTTAGTATGATTTTCTGCTTTATGATCTTGGTTTGTTTGTTTAGTTTTTTTTCCCTTAAAACTTTGTCTTCTTCTTTCCATCAATAGACAACAAAGTTTTCAAGGGCTGTAGATATACCTGTGGAGTTTGTAGAAAAGAATGTGAAATTGCGGGGGAAATTACATCGCATAACGGAGAAAGGCCTGGAAGTCGAACACATTCCCATTAGCATTCCTTTTATTACAGCAATACAGAGAAAATGTGAGTAGAAGAACACAAAGGACAAGGGTGGGAATGGAATGTTGGGGCTGTTGCTATGGCTGCACAGAGACCAGGCTGCTGCAGGCTGGTGAGCAAGGGTTAGAGAGACTGCAAGGAGACCTGTAAAAAGAGCTCATCAATACAATATATGTATTAATCAGCATCATTATTGTGATATTTTTCTAAAAAGCTAGCACACTGGCAGTTCAGCTGCTTGCATAGCTCATCTCGTTCCTAGCAAAAAGACTGTTGGGGTGGTGCTTTCTTTTACCCCCGAAGATTGGCCACCTGCCTGTACAAACCCACTCTTGAGACAGTTTTGCTGTGACCTGGTAAAAGCTGTCCCTCCAGTCTGTGAGGCACACACTTGCTTTGCAAATGCCTGTGAGTGGTAATGCTTCTTGCCTGTCATTCCCTCCCTTCAGATAAAATGAGAATGACTAATAATGAAAGCAGGTCTTTCTGTGTGAAAAGTAAAATAACTTAAAATAAAAGAAGCTAGATTAAACCACTTGCACAATCTTGAATAACGTTTTTTAATAAAGGAGAGATGAGACCAAATTCTTACTTGCAAGTAAGTAGTGCTTTGGGGAACCAAAATGGGTTATTTTTGCCTTTTAAGTCCATGGGAATATATCCATTACTAGCAGCTGAGGGTCTGTGCAAAGCCTGAAATTCCTTTGCTGGGTTCAATAACAAAGTTCTTTCTCTCTCTAATCAGGGCAATCAAAAGGTCTTCTACTGGTAAGACTTGCTGGAGTGGAGTTGGCACCAAGTGGCATGGCCTGGTTACAGCAAGAGTTAAAACCCCAGCAGATGATATGGTTCCAGCTTCTGGGAAGGGAGGACTTGGCACTAGAGTGCCTAGTTTTAGTAAATAAGGTAAATATAGCAACAAAAAATTTACTTTTATCTGCAGTTTTGAGTTTGTAGTTTTACAATCCAGTCATCTCAGTACCTTTAAGGGAGATGATTGTTTATAATTTATGTATCTTTATATGAATTTTAAATGTTGTATTTGCAGCTCTGATTTCAAGACTGGTGTTTTTAATGACTGATTCATGACAGAGTATTTCTCTCAATATAGCCTATTTCTGTCAATAAGCTATGCTGTGCAGTTCTGATTAGCCTAATGTTTAGTCTGTCAAATGTTCTCTCACAGATGTCTTAGTATTTATATATTTAGCTATAAAATGCTATATTTATCATCAGTATTAGTTTTTAATTCAGCCAGAATCCTTTTAGCTTTTAGCTGTTTCTGCCAGAGTATAGATTTAGCCATAACTGAAGCTTGTATCTCAGAGGGATTTGACATAAAAACATAAATAAAACTACTTTAAGGTGGAGTATGTTTACTGTGCCTTTTTATAGGGTCGATTTCTCAACATGTGTTTAAATGAAGAGATCTTGAGACAGGGGCTTGGCAGAACGGCACATATTAAAGGACTGCATCATGATTCCCGCCTGTACTGGAAACTTCACAAAAGACTCCTTAGAGCAGAGTTAAAGGCCTTGAAGAAAAATAAAGGAATATGGCAAGAAAGTTACTCTGAAAGAATTAGAGATCATATAAGTAACAATAAATTTGTACAAACACTGAAACAATTTGTAAGCTGGTTAAGACGCTCTGTTTAAATAAAAAGGGGACTTGTTTGGAGGAACAGTAGCTACCTGTGCTACGTGCTTGATGTATAGTGTAAATTTATGGTAAAAAACAGTGCCATAATTTTGAGGGTCCCGGTCTTGAACAGAAACCCCACAGTTACTTAATGCTATTTTATAACCCATGTGGGATTGAAATGTAGTAGTAGTATGCAGGCCACAAATTGAAATGTTCTGAAGCTGAACTTTGCTGCAGCAATGTCCTAAATTAGTTGTCCAGTTTTCCACCTGCTAAATACCTGTACATCTCTGTTAACCAACTGGTGAAAGCACCGTTTTTAAGAGGTGCAGAGTGTTTACTCACAGTGTGTGGCCTTAAATGCTTCTCTGCTACATGTCATTGCTACATAGCCCTCACTGGTTAGAAAACTTTTCAGACCTTTACAAAGCTTGTGGTATTTACACACGAGCATTTCGTCTGAACTCTGTTCTTACACTACTTTCGTGCATCATTTGTGTTTTAAAAAGTCTTTCATCTTGAATAATGGATTGCACTGTTCCTGATATTAAAGGTAATTTGTTACAGCTGATCGTAAACATCTGATAAGGGCATAACAACTAAATTTGTCTTGGGGAAAAACATCACTTGGTGTATAAAGGAACATAAATTAATATGCCAGTAGTCCAAATAGAAGGCAACATTCACTTGAAGAGGAAAAATATATGCTGTTTTTTCTGATGGTTCCATAAATATCTAAAATCAGATGCAAATGGAAGTTTATCATGAAGTTTGAAAAGATAGACCATACTGTGCTAAGAACTTAAATTCTTGTTTTATATGGAAATGCATCTTAAGTATATGAGAGTGTCTTATTATTTATTTTGTAAATATTCTCAGAATAAAAACTGAATTCCTACATTCATTGTTAAATGTTTTATATATCAAGCACTTGACCTTTGTTTAACCTCCCACAGTCCCAATATTTATTTAAAGTGAAGTGTTTTACAGATTTTCTTTCTTTCTATGTGATTCCTTTCAATGAAATACTAGGGAGATGAGTGTGGTATAAAAAATTCTGGTAGTTGAGCATTGCTTGTCTGACAATTAGTTGCTATGTCATGATTTTTTCTGCTGACTTAAGGAAAAATTGTGAATCCTGAGATCCTAAAGTGAGAATAGATGTTAGTGCTTTACTGCTTTAGTTCCTGGATCCTCTGAGGGGCGCGACTGGTGTTTGTAAAGCATAGTGAGCAGCTGGCAGTGAAGTACCTGCAGCACAGATCTCAGTGTAAGAAACCAGTGTGGGGGAGATAGGAAACAGTTCCGTGGACCAAAGCAGGCCTCGACGGGAGCTGGAAATTGGGTATTTGTGCCTGCTAAAAAGTGAGGCACCTGGTTTTATGCATTATACAGCGAAGGGCTGGGCCAGCCACTGCTGTGGTTTAGACATAACTCCTTCCTTTGGAGAATACCACAGGGATTCAGGATCAGCTGTAGCATCCTCTGAAGCAAAACTCAAAGTTGACTTTGAACCCCAAACTATATATTCAATCTAAGCATTAATCTGCTTCCCACAGGGAATATAGGTATTCCAGTTCCTGCACCTACTATGTAGAAGGTGCTTTTCCAAAGTGGGTATAATTGTACTGTTATGTATTTTTTTTCTGTCATAAGCATAATTCTGTGTGCACTTTCCACTCTCTTTTGTTAATAAGTCACTTGAGGATTTATCACAAAAATCCACTGTAAAGCTGAGAGCAAAATCTCAGGAAGCTGCATGCTACATTTCTAGCAAGCAGAGGTGAAGTGTGAGTGAATGTGAAGCAATCTTGTTCCCTCACAGTCCTGACTCTTATTCCTTTTTACCCTTGATGAATTCAGAACGGATTTGTCTAAATTTACAGTGAATTTCTGGTAGGTTGTGGTTTATGAAGGGTTTTTAAATGGTGGCAATAGGGCTGCTACATCACTTCTGTCAAGGAAGTCGTGTCCGCTCCCCCCCCCCCCCCCCCCCCCCTCCCCCGGCCCCCCCCCCCCCCCCCCCCCC
>NDXB01001074.1:394039-420062 GCA_002631895.1 Agapornis roseicollis
TTGTTTTTTTTTTTTTTTTTTCTGTAATAAGTTTAAGTCTGAATATTAAAATAAAACCCCAATAACATAAACACTCAAAATCTGGAAAGCAGAGGTCTGCTTCCTGTCCTGTATTATCTTCAACAGGACAGCATTTTTTGCCTGTATTTTCAGAGGAGGTGAGATTGCCATGTATAACTGCCATAGTCTTGCAGAAACTGCTTTAATGCTTCAGATTTGCTTCAGTGTGTTGAAATGAAGGTGCTTTAGGAGCGCAGTTATTATGGTATTTTCTTTTTGGCATAGTAGGATGCAGAGCATGGTCTGATGAGTCATTAGAGCCGTTGTACTGGAAGGGTATTAAAGCCACTTATCTGCATAATGTGGTTCCTCAGGGCGAAAGAGCAGGGCTGAGCAATGTGCTAGAGTTTAATTGGTCTGGACTTTGCTAGAGATAGACCTGTCATTGCTTCCAAGTCTGTAAGCAGAAGATGCTTCTGCTGAGGTTGGCCAACGTTTGTGCAGACTGACCTAATGGCCAGGAGGGAGGTGTGTGTACTCTTTTTGTTTTGGTTTGGCTTTAATTTGTTTTCTTGTTTATTTTGGGAAACTGGGATTGATTCTGTAACAAAGATGCCTTTTTTTTGTCTGTGGATGCTGAGGGCATTGTCATTACTCCAGAGATACGAGCTTGCCCTCTGCTTTCCTGACTTACGGTGCATTTTGATGGTCATCCAGCATTACAGAAGAACTATCTAATTATACCTGGGTAGCAGAGAGTAATGTAGAGCATGCATTTGAGAAATGGTAAGGCAGGCTGGAAGATACAGAAGGTGAGGAAATACCTGCTTTTGTGGATAGGCACTTACTATGGTTCCCACAGGGGCAGTGGGAGTGCAGAGGAGTGGAATAGAGAGGTGGGCAGAGTGGCTGACAGTGGTTTGGAAGCAGACACCTGTTGCAGTGGTAGATAAAGCCAGGGACAGGATGATGCAGATGTTCCATACCCCTGCAGAGGCTCGGGTCCACCAGTGAACAATGCAAAACTGCTTCAAGGCTGCCTGGCGGTGTGTTAAAGCAGTATATCATTCTCAGCAAGAGCTGTCCATGTGAGTCTCTTCAAGTTGAAATAACTCAAGGTTGCATGCAGGGAATTTCAAGTGGAGGCAAACTGTTGTGCAAAGCAGTCCATGCTCCATTACCAAATTGATTTATTGGAATTGACACACAGTTCAGGTACCTACACATACTGAGCATGACCAAGCGTGTCAGTGAGATGGAGTACGTGATAACTGCGTGGATCTGAATTGGACACTGCTGAGCCTCACAGTAATGTGTTTCCTGTATTCTTTGCTTGGTCTTAGTTCCAGCCACATGTGATTGACACATTGGTTGGTAGTGTCCCTACAAGAAAAAGAGGGAAAGAAATTGGCAATTACCAGCTGTCTCAATGACAAACGCAATGAGTCTTGTGGTTTAAAACATCTGCTTTGTGGGGGACTACGTGGCGAATGGTAAGTAATTATATATACATTTACATGGCTGGCTGTGCTGATACAAATCCTTTCCAGGCATCTCATTTTTATCTTCTCATATTATCACATTATTTGAATTACTCTATGCTACAGAAAAGCAACATCCAGGGTCCTGTAGGTAGAGCCAGAGCTGTAAGTTCAGCAATAGCTCATTTAGCTATGAAGAATAAGGTCTCCTATGTTAACAGTGTGTCTGAAAATGGCTTCTGCAAATTATTAAATATTTACTCATAGTGAGAGATGGGTACTCCTGAGTATGATGTGGAGTATCTGAGTATCACCTGCTTTTTACAGGGTATATTTCTGATGGTCTCTTGAGGGGGGAAAAAGGTCCTCTTTAAAACAAAATAACCTATGGGAGAGAAATGTATATATATTAGTTTCTAGAAAGAGAATTATTGTTTTCTACAATTACAATAGCCAAGAACAAAGTAAGCTTACGCTTGGCTTCATGCCTTTAAAGCATTGTTTTGCTGGTGGAAAAGGTCTTAAAGTCTTCACCAGGTATTTTCAGAAGATCTTAAACATGTGTTATTAGCAGCTATTGTTGGATCACTGGGAACATCTGTGTTGGATCTTCCTGAGAACATCTACTCCCTTCACTTGTGTTATGTTTCATACTCCAGGCAGTGACACACATGGTGAAGTGCTGCTAAACAGAGCATCATCTAAAAGCAGGTCTGGATGTGTTCTAGGGTGACTGGGGATTTCCTTTTGCCCACACTCAATAATTTAACCTAGTCAGCATCAGCACCACCAAACTGAGTGGTGGGAATTAAGAGTTTATTTTCTTGACTGTGTGTAGTAGTGTAATTCATTGAAGTCTGTGAAATTTTTCATCTCCAGCATGGGAGATAAAGTTGGCTTATTTTTTATATTTTTTTTTTCTTGATCTGTTTATCTGCCTAAAGAATCCAGGCATGAGCCAGCAATCTATGGAAGTCCAGAAACTGCCTCTGATATCAATCAATTCCTCTGACTTTGGGACCATTAATATTGGGGTGAATGGCTCTGGGCTTTCTGTGCATTCCTTTGCCTACTTCAAAATGATTGATGGTTTTTAAGAAGAAATTTGAGAAAATATTAAGAAAATCTCAGAGTATAATAGAAACTGAAGATGTGTTGTTGATGATGCATTAAAAATAGCATTGCCAGTGTGGTGAAGTGAGTTCTTTCTCTGGAGATTAAAATCGCCAATGTAGAAAGACTCTTGCATTCAGCATCTAGAGTTTGAAAGTCTTTGTGCAGCAAATCTAGAAAATTATTTCAGTTAGTTAATTGGTATACAGTGAACTAGCAAAAGTAGTGGAAAGGTGTGTAGAGTACTGGAAAGCTGTGTAAGGGAAACATACATGACCACTTGTTCATATTTATCGGTTCCATGTCTGGTGGGATCACTGTTAAGCTGAACACGGGGCATGCAAAGTGTTTTCCAAAGCTGTGCCTGCTGAGCGACAGAGGCAGCAGTGTGCCACCCTCCTGGAAATAATTCCTTAAATAGGAGAAAAACAAATTCCATTTAGGTTTCTTGAGGAATGGGGAGCAAATGCTAATTCCCTTTCAGAGTCTGTTGCCATGGGGAATCAGTTAAAATCCTTTCTAATGCCTTCTTCAGCAGCAAGTTGTGCTGACACATGCTTTTCATGACTTCCCAGAAAGAGCAGAGAAATGACTTGAAACAGAAGGTCCATCAGAATTAACAGCCACAGGAAGATTAAGATTTGCTGGTTTTTAGTTGTTGGTAGGGCGGATAAGACAGTTGTCCATTACACAGGCTGACATGGGTTGACTGGCCTCCTGTCTGCAATGGGTGGGCTACACAGCAGGGAGGACTTGCTGGGTAGACACCATGTATGGTGCAGTGTAGTGAAGTCTACCTGCTCCTCCCTTGGAAAGTGAAAGGGTAGCTTGTGGAACAAATTGTAGGCATTAGCCTTCTGGTGTGATCGAAGTTAGATGCAGTTACGGGTAGGTTGAACCTTACATACCATTAGAGAATGTGCAGCTGCCACTGCCCACTCTTTATACCATGGCATTAGCCAAGTGAAGCTGGTTACAGCTTCCTGAATGTCCCCAGTTGAATGCTGGAACTGGGACAAGAGACTGAACTGCTGTAGGGGACAATGAAGGGAGTTGTGGTCTGATACAGCAGTAGCAATGATACGATAATGCTATTTCAGTCTTGCTGATGTAGATAGATAATTGCTGTAAAATGAACAAAGATTAGGAGCATTTTTAAACACTTAAGTAAACTGGCATCAATCTGTCTTCATCTAGTGGATGATGTATGACTAAGATTTGTATTTAATGCTCTAATAGGGGGATAGCCAAAATACAACATTAAAAACAAAATAATAAAAAAAAGTGCATTTTCAGGAAACCACATCTGCCTGAAGTATATGCAAGTGCAACATCTGTGTGCCTTTTTCCATTTGAATAGACAACTCTGACTTCTAGGAGTTTCCAGTTGCTCCCAGCGAAATCCACAGGTTTTCTACTGAGCTGGCTTGCATACTCCCAAACCTTTACTGCCAGCTTTGTTCCAGCACAGCTGTTCTTGTGGCCTCATGGCACATTAGATTAGGAAACTGATCTGGCAGAAAAATAAACCAAACAAAAATCACTTCTTCTATTCCTCCAGACCAGTTCTGAAGAAAAGGATCAAATACTGATTAGTTTTCCTTTCTATTATCAAGTATTATCAGTAATATTTTTTTCATGCAGGTAGTACTTATGGATAAATATTTGCTGTTGCAAAGGGAATATAACTTTTTTAAGCTTTTTGTTTATGCATGATACTTTAACTTCTGGTAAGTACCCCTGCATTTCTGAAATAGTTTAGACCGTAGATAGGTGAAACTTTGATTTTTGAGTTAGAAAGCAACATTAATGTGTGGTCAAAAATGTCATTTTCTGTCAGCAGGGTGGATCTTCCACTTGATGCCACTAATGTGCCTTGCGTATTCCTCATGGGTACTATGCATGTAACTTTAACCACATTCATGCAAGTTATTTTGAGTCACTGTTGATATTTGATACTGATTAAAGTGAAGGTCTGCACAGATGATGTATGGAACCCTTAGAGAGCCTGGCTCTGTATGACAGTTAAATCTAAATCTGCATGAATTCAGACCAGCTTAAATGCTTAGCAGTATTCGGGTGACTTAGTGGCTTAATGTAATAAGAATCCCAAGACTGCAGATGGGTGGATGTCCTGTGAAATATTGTCATATTAGGATGTTATTATCTCTTCAGGTTCTGTTTTCAGGTCTGATTATGGCTAAGCTTTTTATATGATAGCTACTTTGTTTTGTGGATACTGTTTAAGAAAAAATACAGCCTGTGTTGTGCAGCAGCTGGTCTCTGAAAGCTTGAAGGTTGTTTCACTGGTAGGTATGTCCATACTTTCTTTAGAAAGTAAAACCACGGGCTAGAAACACCAGCTCTTCTAATGCATCGAGCCTGGAAAGAGGCTCATGCTGGTGGCTACTGATGAGCTAATCTAGGTGGAATCCTTCCGCATATTTTAACATGCTCCAGGGAAAGAGTTATTGAGGGCATAATTTTTCCTGTTTGCAAGTTGTGGTGTAAACAGAATTGCAAATTACTTCCCTCCCTCTTTTCAGTACCTGTTATTTTGTAATATTAGTATAACAAAGGCCTGAGCCCCAGGACCCTTGAGAGCATGTTCTGGGATAAGTCTTACCTGATTTCTACTGCAATGTGTTTGTCAAGCTGCTGAGTGCTGATGACACCTTTAGATATCATGTATGGCTTGATCTGGAACATTTCTTTATCAAGATAGGAGGTTGTACAGACTGACCAACAGTCTCAATCCCACCTTGGCAGCCCTCATTCTGATCCTGAGATGTGCAAGTAAATCTTTTGCTTAGCCTCAAATTTAAGGCAAATCTAATCATCTACCTCTGTTCTAATACCTCTCTTCTAATCTACATATATGTACACGTGCTGTGAAGCTAGTTTGCTTGATTTTGAATACTACCTCAGTATTTTCAAAGAAAAGTTCAAAGTGGAATTTGTACTGTGATTTGGTGTGTTTTTATTGTTTCTAATAACTGGAAGCTAACTGGATGCACACGATAGCAGTCAGATTCTGAGTGTGTCCACTGCAATCACAGCTGTCAGATTAAAGACCAGGGTTTCTCTTTGGACAGTATATTTTTCTGCTCCTTAGTGCCAGCCAGGTAGTCTTTCTGCTCTCACATACAGATATTTGATGCTTTTAAGCGTGCTCTCTGGCCATATCTGGAGCTAATACAGTAGTAGTTGCAGTCACACACTTGGTATGTCCTTTGCTTGACTGCATCACTTTTCTCATTTCTAAACTATTTCTTGTCTGTCTGTTTCTTTATTATTCTTTTCCTTTACATCAGTTGTGGTATCCATTTTCTCTGAATTATTTTTCATTGCAAAATTTATCATTAACAGGTATCTGAAACAGGTGCATGCTTCCAAAATCTGAAGTCCTCTGAATAGTCAGTGTTTTCTGGACCTACTTTCCAGTTTGACAGAATTGCCAGGCACATGTACTATTTTTTTTTTCTTTTGTAGAACTTTCCACAAAATATTTTTTTTCTTACACCATTTGTGCTAAGGAATACTTTTTTTTTTTTTTTTTTTAGAACTTTTCACAAAATATTTTTTTTCTTTCACCATTTTTGCTAAGGAAAACTTTTTTTTTTTTTTTTAATAAATCATACTTTCAAAATATGCTCACTGAGTAGATACTGGTGGGAGCTTTGAAGCTGGAGCTGTGGTTTTGTTGGAGGGTGATAAACAGCAGTATCTGTCCTGTTATTAGGAATGATTCACAGTGTCTGATTGGCTTAATACCGTTATCTGTTGAAGTGCTTCAGAAACAAGAAGGGGAGAGGGCAGCTAAGAAAAAGTGAGACTATCAATCTCTCCACCTGTACACTGTTTGCTTAACTATCTGTTAATCTATCTGAGCATTCTCAAGAGAGCTGTGCAGTGGACTCCCAGCTGCACAGGCAGAGTTCTGGCCTGGTGCTAAATGGACATGTGCCTAACACCCTCTTCACATTTGGGACCTGTGCAGGTCCAGGTTAAATATTGCAGATAAATATTTAGATTGTGCTGCTACTCTCAAAACCAGCAGTCAGCCTGGGTTGAGAACATATTCTGCTCAAGTGTTGATCACCCTCCAGCTGCTGGTGGCAATTCACTGGAATGAGTATCCTACTCCTCTGCAAAACTCACTAAAGCATGGGGGGTTTAGTGCAAGAGGGAAGACTGGAGCAATACAGTGACACCAGTGTGTCAGGTGTTCTTGGTGTTAGGCCTCTTGTAATAAGAAGCATTTATCACAACCTAGACAGCATATGTATCCTCTTCTAGATTCAGAAGTATCTTACACATTAATCTCTACAACTTTTATAATGAAATAATTTCATAATGTATGCATATAGAAAAAATTCTCTTGTAAGGAGCTTACCCACTATGTTGATAACAACAACAAAAAAATCGTATTTGTTAATCTCACCCAGCTATTTGGGGTCCGTATTGGGATTGGTGCTGTTCAGCATCTTTGTCAGTGACACAGACAGTGGGATTGAGTGCAGTCTTAGGAACCTTACTGACACTAAGATGTGTGGTGTGGTTGACATGGTGGATGGAAGGGATGCCATCCAGATGGACCTGGACAGGCTCAAGAGGTGGACCAGCAAAAACCCCAAGAAGGCCAAATGCCAGATGCTGTACATGGGTTGGGGCAATGCCAAGCACAACTACAGGCTGGGCAGAGACTGGATTGAGAGCATCCCTGAGAAGAACAACTGGAGAGTATTGGTTGACAAAAAAGCTCAACCTGATCCTGCAGTGTACACTTGCAGCCCAGAAAGCCAGCCATATGCTAGGCTGCATCAAAAGGAGTGTGGCCAGCAGGTTGAGATGGGATTCTACTCCTCTACTTTGCTCTTGTGAGACCCTACAAACATAAGGGATGTACATCCGCTTCAGTGTGTCCAGAAGAGGGCCACACGTGCTTGGAGGCTTGGAGCAGCTCTCCTGTGGAGACAGGCTGAGAGAGCTGGGGTTGTTCAGCCTGAAGAAGGCTTGGGGGAGGACTTATAACAGTCTTCCAGTACCTAAAGAGGGCCTAAAAGAAAGCTGGAGAGGGATTTTTTGTAAGGGCATATAGTGATAGGACAAGGGAGAATGGCTTTAAACTGACAGAGGGTAGATTTAGATTATGAAGAAATTTTTTGCTATAAGGGTGATGAGGCACTGGCACAGGTTGCCCAGGGAAGTTGTGGGTGCCCCATCCCTGGAAGTGTTTAAGGCTAGGTTGGATGGGGCTTTGAACAATCTGGCCTACTGGAAGGTGTTCCTTCCCTTGATGGGAGTTTGATGGATGATCTCTAATGTCCCTTCCAACCTCAACCGTTCTGTGATTCTATGAAAATAACATAGCTGACACACATTTAATGAAAATTAATTGGCTAAAATAGAAAATACAGTTCTTTCAAGCTCTTGTGTTTCTGCAGACCACATAATGGACTCCCTTGCTCCCTGCCTGCAAATTCACTTTATCCAGGTATAAAGTAGATGGATTCTTGATACACTAGAGTAATGTCTCTTCACGTGAGTGGTAAAGCACTGATTGCCACTTTGAATGTGCCAGGCTCAGGATTGAACTTGCAGGAATTCTGTTTGTTGTGAAAGAGCAATATTCCTAAAGGGAGAAATCTGCAGAGTGGAAAAGTTAGGAATGTTTTCAACTCTTTCTGAATTGGTTGCTTTATCAAGTAACTACACAAACTGATTTTGAACTCAGATTTATATCTGCTCAGGATCTTCATAACTTTTTGCCAAAATAGTTTTGGTGGGACAAGTCCTTTCCTACTTAAACATATGCTTAAACATATGGCATATGGCACTTTTTACTCATATAGCATATTCTGCATGACATAAACAGGACATTCTTTTTCTGCGATATTGTTGAAATGGTGCAAATTTTTGAACAGTTAAGTTCCAAAGTTCATGTTCATTTGAGATAATGGTATTTTGGTCCAAAGTGTGTGATTGCTTGGTTTCTTGTTTCCTTTTTTTTTTTTTTTTTTTTTTTTTTTTTTTTTTTTTTTTTTTTTTTTTTTTTTTTTTTTTTTTTTTTTTTTTTTTTTTTTTTTTTTTTTTTTTTTTTTTTTTGTATAATATAAGGCATGATCTTGGCTGGGCTCTCCCAGAGCTCTGTGACAGAGAAAGCAAATAACTTTGAGGGCCATCTAAATAACTGCTGGCATTTCTTAGAAGGTTTTCTTACAGGATGTTTGTGTCAACTGATACAGCTGCTTTGGGATTCTGCCTTCATTCCTGATGTTCCAGGGAGAACCTTTGTTCTAAGGGGCCACTGTGTTGTGGGAGAGCCCTTTGTGCAAGAACAAAGGAGTGTTGAATCAGCAGGAGCCCTGAGAGGGAGGAGCTGAAGGGCTTCTTTCAGAGGCACTGCATATATGTATTGATGACAACATTTTCGGCATAAATCTCCCCGGTGGTGTGAGTTCTGTGTGGGAGCTGAGCAGGAGATAACTTCCCTTTTTATTTTGTGTAAATTCTTAGTGATGAATATTTGATATGGGTTTCTTAATTAAAAACATGGTGCCACTTGCATTTTTACAGCCTAAAATCAAAAAGCCTGGCAGTAGGCTAGGCCATGATAGTAAAATTATTCCTACACTTTAAAAGTAACTAGCAGCTTGTGCCTTACTAATTAATGCTAGAAGAGTAACCCTAGTTATGGCAAGCTATAATGAAAGCTCGTGTCTGACAAGGGTGAAAATCCAAGAAACGTAGAAGATGAAGTCTGGCAGAAGTAGCGGGTATTACTACTTAGCATTCCAAATTTTATGCCTTTAGTTTAAACAATACATGGGCCTTTCCCAAAACACATACTGTAATTGAGACTAATAGGTTTAAGAGAGAGCACCAGAACAGGTGTTTTTGACTCACACTTGCAGTGGATCCTCCCCACATCTCTCCTTCCAACAGAGGCAGCAGTAGAGAGGTAAATCCTGTATCTGCAGTAACAGCCTCCTCACAAACCTGCAACAGAAGTATCGTAGACATCATGGCAGTATTTGCCTATCCATCTCTAATACTTGCACTGATCAGCAGTGCAAGTAAACATGAATGTAATTTTGCACTTTTTCACAAGTTCCTGGCTTCAGTCCCATGCTAGCTGTTGTTTCTGCGAAGGAAAACCTGTTCCTGTTCCAGGCAGAGCTCCCCTGGCAGGAATGTTTGTGACATCCCACCAGATCTGACAGGTTGTTGGCAGGAGAGGTAGGCCCTCAGCCTTGCCTCCTACGTTGCAGGATGTTGCTACCCCTTCACAGTGGCAATGCTGCTGAACCTTCTCTGAGCTCATTCAGCCTGCTGACTCTTTTCCTAGGTTTATGAGGTGAATCAGTTGAGGAGGTGTCTGACTTATTGAGAAGGGGGAAGGTCTGTTCTTTTCATACAGGGGGGACGGGGGCTGTTCCCAGGTGGACCAAACACAGCAAATATTTCTGGGCTCTTCATGATCAGCTGCTTCATCACTGCAGGAGATGGTATTCATCATACTAATGAATGGGAAGGGGGGAAAGTTCACCAGGTTCCTTAGTTCCCATATGGCTGGGTTGGGTCCCAGGAAAGGATTGTAACTAAACTGATCATTAAATGAATCCTGTTAGCTATGACTTCAGATTACTTGTTTATCTTCTTGTTTTGAAATCACTTGAGCAAAATGGATTTGTGTTCCTCAGCAGAGCTGCAGTCAAGGCATTTACAGCATGCTGTGGTAGTTTGTCTGGGCAGGATTTGTTACTGCTCCCTGGCAGTACTTTTATGGGGAGGCTTGAATAGCAGTGTCCTTGCATCCTGCTAGCGGTTTGCTTGGATAAAGACAACTGGAGTTGCTTATACCTGGCGTGGGTGAGAAAGCAGCTGGGTTGGCTGGAGTGAAGGTGGGAGGGAGATAAAATGGGAGACCAAAGTGGGCTTGTAACAGGAAGGGGCATCTGGGTTGCTGAAACGAGAGTCTTGAACTTAATAAAACTGCAGAGAAGGAGGATCCAGTGAAAGGATTTGTTGTCAGAACAAAATATCAAGGAGTCCATGGTTGGTTGGTTTCTTTTTTGTTGTTTTTGTTTTGGGTTTTTTTTTTGTTGTTGTTTGTTTGTTTGGGTTTTCTTGGTGGTTTTGCTTTGGGGCAAGGTTTGGGGTTTTTTGGTTTTTTTTTTTTTTTTGTTTGTTTGTTTTGGTTTTTTTGGTGGTTTTGCTTTGGGGCAAGGTTTGGGGTTTTTTGGATTTTTTTTTTTTTTGGGGGGGTGTTTGCTTGTTTTAGCAACAAATATCAAAGAAATATGAAATGCATTTTTGTTTGGCTGTAGCTGTAACTGGCATAAGAAGTCCCGCTGGTTTTATGCAAGGTCCAACTTGCAAAACAAAAGTTTGGAAATTCAATGAAATGACTCAAACAAGTACAGCCTTGTCTTGAGTTATAACCATCAGCTTATTAATGAGTTAACTTCTACTGTTTAGCTCTCTGAATATAATTGTTCCAGTTGTTTCTGTTGTCCCCGGTTGTGGCAGCAGAACAATGAGTGGCTGTGATGGAAACACTCCCAGAGCTGAAGGAGGGTTGTTTCTCACCTCATTGTCAGCGATTGGATCACGTTTCCTTCATTTGGCTGGGCTTGTTTGGCCTGGCTTGCTGTTCATTTCCATTTTAACTGGTTTCTAAATATTACTGGCTGGATCCAAGAAAAACTGGCAGTTGTGGGCTTGGCCTAGTGGAGGTCTAGGGCCTGTGTCCAAAAAAGACTGCTCTCTGCTCCCAGCACTTCTTGGTGATAGCATCTGTGGCAAATTACCCGTGAATGCTGTGATGACTTGTCTCTGATGCTGCTGGTATCAGAGGCAGAACTCATCTGTGACAGTGCTGGGAGCCTCATCAATGGCTTGCAGGCAGGGAAGACAGGGCCCGCATGCACCCGTGCAGGGAAGGGCTGCTGCAGTCTCAGGGGACGTTCTCTGCAGTCTGCCTCTGAAATGAGTGCTGTGGTTCAGAGATGAATCCCAGTCTTCCTGCACAGCAGTGTGAGCTTCTGCCTGCTGATAAAGACATGGTTTGTGGTCTCCACTGTGGAGACTCGGGCTCCCAGGTGCTTTGGTTGTGCTCTGGAAGGGTGCTGCTTCCACTCTGGTTGGTTTGGTTCTGTTGGTGATTAGCTGTGCAATAGGAGTGTAACGGAGCCAGGGGAAGCAGAAAAGATGGAAGCAGATTGACAATTTATCATGTGCATCTCTTCCCTGTGCAAAACTGGGGTCCCTTAGAGCTAAAGGACACAAATTTTGCACGACTGACTGTACCTCCTCAAAGGTGCTGGTCAAGCTGCCTGTCCCCAGGAGAGTTCTTGAGTTCTCTCACAGGTGACTGTTTGCCAAGGGCAAGGGTACACAGGTACAGGGAGAGTGCTCAGAGGCTCTGTGTCCACATAACACTACTTTAGTCTCAAAATTACCTTTGATTAATTTGGGGAGGGTTTATAATTTTGTGGTATTTCTGCAGCTTGTTAATTATGGGACAGCATCACTAAATAGACTAAACTGATCATCTCGCCATGGCCCCACAATAGCCTGCAGGGATTGTGGGGGTGGCTGTAACACCAGGCACCCGTTGTGGGTGCAGTGAGTGCTGTTTAGGGTGGGCTTGCTCCAGCAGCCTTTAACATGCTAGCTGTCAGTGTGCTGACCCTTCTGCCCTGTCCAGGTGATCTGCTCATACCCTTTGCCTGTACATACTCAAGAGATGGGCATGTTTGGGGAGTGAAGGACTACATCTGTTGCGATGCTTTATATGAAGCTAATGAACTATTTTGCATAAAGGGCACAAACAAATACTCTCACAGTGCTCTGTAGTTATGTACTTCTTGTAAATTAACTCCTAATTATTCACTCTGTTTTCCTTTGTAGGACCACTGCCTTGGATGGTGACCAGGAAGGTATCTTACTATGAGTTACTGGAGTCTGGACAAGAAATGCTGTCTGCAGTACTGCAGGCACTTCTTGGTGGACAATGGTGTGTTTCATGGTGAGTTACAACGTACCTTAAGTGCTGGCTTCTAGCGTTTCCTACCGTTAGGTGCCACCGAGGTTTTGAGCGTGTGTGCACATCTTGTTTGTAACGCTGCTCTCCGGGCCAGTTA
Organism: Agapornis roseicollis; assembly: GCA_002631895.1. NCBI lineage: Eukaryota > Metazoa > Chordata > Aves > Psittaciformes > Psittacidae > Agapornis > Agapornis roseicollis. Next base: position 406,785 of record NDXB01001074.1, read on the forward strand.
GCAACGGGGCCTGCTCAGCTCACCGTGGGTGCGAAGGCCGGGATGCTATTCGGGTGGGGTGCCGGCGCTGCGGCACCCCGGTGGTGCGCTGGTGGCCGGCGGCTGCGCAGACCGGGCTTGGCTGCTGGCGGCGCCGCGCAGCACACCAGGGGGCGCTCCGGGACCGCACCCCCTCTGCAATAGCTGGCTCCCACACACCGGCAGCGGCTCCGGGCGGGTCAGCGCACGGAGCGCTTCCCGTTCTGCCCGCCGCTTGGGTCAGGAATGCGCCTCCTCCCTTCCCCGTGGGTGAGACCACCGACAGGCTGGTGCACCTGGCAGGTTATGCTTAACCAGAGCATTAAAGCCCGGAGAAAAGCAGCGCAGCAGCTGGAGCACAGGCAGTGGCAGGGTTGCTTGGAATGTAGGTGGTAATTGTACTTTGGAGTGAAACGGATTAATTGTATTCACAAAGCCTGGCGCTGCCTTACACTTAAAAATTCCCTCCTGACATTTCTAGAACTGCTCCAGTTGCAGGTATGCATCCTTTGTGCTCCTAAAGTGTCAGAAAGAGCTTGACTTCCAAGTATCGACCAGGTGTTTGTGTTTGTGCAAAATACATGCCTAATAGTGACCCCTGGTTAGTTCCCTATCAACCCCTTACATCTTAGTCTCTTGCTGTTGCAGATAACATGCTATAATCATTTAGTTGTTGAAGTATTCTTCTAATAGCAGTCAGGGAATACTCTGAAGAAATTTTGTTATAAGATTCTTCCTTCTCAGGACCTCTTTTTGTACACTTCAAATTTGATTTATCAATTTAGAGCATGTGTGTCCCCCATGCAGGTTTCTCTCCCTTTGCTGTACCCTTGGACACGGGATGCTGAGCCCAGCCCGTGCTCCTGCAGTGGGTTAGGGAGCACCGGGACTAGGAAACCATGCCTGCCTGGAATAGACTCCTGGAGGCCTAGTCTAATGAGACAGCTGGACACCTACCTGTCCTGCTGGGAGAGGGACTTTCTAATGCTGTTTCCAGGAGGCATAAATTTTTTATTCTTTATTCCCTTTGAGGTCAGTGATTAAAAATTGTCACTTTAGGGTAGATTTTTCAAAAGCAATTTTTTTTTTCCCCCTAGGGAACCTACACCTCCATTTTCATTGTTTGTCAGGAAGCTGGGGAAGTTTGTGGCTTGCAGAACTGCAATGCAACCCATCATAAACCAAACTGTATCTGCATTTTTGTGACTAGTTATGTTACCATTGATGGAGCTAGTAGCTAGTGGTTGAATTAATCATTTGTCAGTTTATGCATCATCTTAACAGTCTTTTTAGAAATTACCATTTTCCCCTGTATTGTTTTTTTTCTTGCTGTTCTGTTTGGGACATCGGGAGAATGTTGTTACTTTTCTGTAAGTCAGTCTGACAGCAGCACTGTCATTCAACTTTGTGCTACATTTGGGACATGCGTTACATGAAAGATGGTTCACAAACTTGTCATTGGTAAATCTGTTGTCTTCAGGCACAACTGTTCTGCTTCTCAAATGAAGCAGATTCATCAGGCCACGCATGTGGCCCCACTGCCTTTTGTGGGATCATGTTCTCTCTGACACCGTAGAAGGAGACTGTTGTCTCCCAGGTATTCTCACCCAGGTCCCTCTTTTCTGAGTCTGAGCACTCTGGCAGTGTTTTGGTAGATGCCAATTAATCACACTTTTCTCCAGGTAACAGTCTGCTCTCTGAGTGTATAACTGGAGCAGCTGTGATTTGGATGTGTATTTGCAATTCTGCTATTCCAGATCAAGTGAAAGAAAAGTCTGGTCCATACTCCGTGGCTTGAGGTAGCATTTTACTGTAGAGCATTACAATGTCTTTATCTCCCTAATGGCAGGAAGGATAGATAATGAGCCATTACCACAACATCCAGTAATCCATGAACAGCTATGGAGTAATGAGTCTGAAAAGCCATAATCATCTAAAATAGAAGACAGAATTAGCAAGCATCTTAGACAAGAAAGATTCTATGGATTAATTTATTATTCTTTCATTAATGACCAGACAGGTTTAATTATTTTTTCTCTGACAGAATCCTTCATGGAGTTGAAGTCCCTGCTGGACAGCGACAGAGGTCCCAACAGCATGACATAAGGGGACATGTGCATGTCTACAGGAATTAGCATGTTGTTCCTGATGCTCAAGAGAAGCTGGTTTCCTGTGAGACTATGCTGATATAGATAAAAGGGTTGATGGAGCTTTTTAAGGATTTGGGATTTTTTGTCAGTGAGCCTTCTCATCCTGTAGGTCCTGACAAAGGGCATGGGGGACTGGTGGGGGTGTGTGGGCTGGGTGCTTGCCTCCATTCCTGGTGGCAGGTAAGATTGACCCATTTTCTTTCCTTTCTTCAAGAGTTCAAGTGGGACTGAGCAGTGAACTTTTGAGCTTTGCATGGCTAAGTGAAAGCCAAACAACTAAACTGGGACTTACCTGTGTCTGAGGCCATATTTTCTTCAGCAGATTTAAGGAAATTGTACTTGTTTAGAACTTTTTTTTATAGCACTGGGAAATGGGGAAAGAAAATCTAGTATTAACTCTATGTGGGAAGGAACTGTTAGTAGGGAAGGTACTGTGATACAACCCCTTGTGATTTGCTGACATTTTAGTGTTTGGGTTTGTACACGTCCAACTTTAGGGTGTATTCTGTTTTACACAGTTTTTTCATTATTACTTGAGCTATTGATTAGCTTATTTTTCTATGTTTGTGAATGCTAATACTCTGTAATAGTTAAACGGAAAGAAGCTGTGATATGTTTAGCAAATAGCTGATTTTGTCTTGGCAATTCTGAAAGTATCTGTTCATATATAGAGTCACTTACCTATGCCAGTTATCTTTTCTTAAGTTCTCTCAGAAATGCAACCCTTTCATTTCAATTGCATTTCCATAATTGTAATTCATTCTCTGTTTCTAATGTTATCTTCTGGATTCTCCACCTCTTTCCAGACTTGTATCAATAGGTACTTGGCCACTGTTGGTAGGATGTCATGTTAATTAATTCTTGTTCATATTACCTAAACTGCACTCTTCAGAACGATGGACTAATTTAATTGTATCAGTCTTCTCTAAAAGGTTCCATCACAGTGGCACAGTTATTATCTGCAATTGAGCTTGTAACCTGGAAGAACTGTTGCACCTTGGGTGCAAACCAGTCGGATAAAAATATCCCACTCCATCAGACGGTGTTCTTAAAAAGCATAGCAATGTCATTCTCTGTAGAGACCTAAGTACTGGAAGTGTCTACAGTGGCACACAATATGAACTTTGCTGCTCAACTGTATTCATCTCTGGTGTCCTCTTGGAGCTCAGGAACAGGCAGAGGAAAGGACTACAGAAGTGGAGACAAGATGAGTCTAGTTTGTTTAGCTTGGGAAATGAAAGATTGATAGGGGATGTGGCTGACTATCAATGCATTGCTCAGGGAAGCAAAGGCTTATTTGAACTGATGGGGAAATCTGGCACAAGAGCAAATTGAAAATTGTCCGCAAGTATATAAATAGACACAGGAAAAACTAACATACTTTGAAGTGGAGATTGGTAAGTTTTGGAAAAATACTTAAAGCACCCTGTCTGTGCTCTTACTCTGAAGTTATAAATGTAATTAGTAGCAAACAGTATATTGGCTAATGTTGATGTAAGGCTGAAGAATTATTGAAGTGTTCCCAATTCAAATTCTGTGTAGAGTGAACATCAAATACAAACAGGAGTGTTTCCATTCTATTCTGGAAAATGCTGCTGTGCAGAACCAGGCTGCTCTTTCCCTACATTATGATGATGCTTTGAGACACTTACATGTTGTTAGATAAGAAAAAGTATTGACACACAGCTATGTGCCTTTCCATGGGGCTTTAATGGATTGCCTTTGAGCAATGACTGAACATTCATCTCTGTAATGCTGAAGTACTGTATGCATCAAAAGTCCCTAAGGATTTATCCTGATTTTATAATTTTTAATAAAAATCTGCTAATAGCTGCAGTTGCAAGATATTAAAATTCTAATATGTTAATGTGTGAAATTTTTGGTTACACAAGTGAAGGTTGCTGCTGTGTCTTGTAGTCTAGGGAGTCTTATCTGCCTAGAAGCAAAAATGGCAGTTTTCTTCAGTAACACACAGAGAATAACAAACTGAAGACAAGTCTGGGTTTAAGCTATTTTAGCGGTTTCTGTAGAATAGAGCAGATAAGCAATTACAATATCCGGAATAGCCATGAGGACTTGATGAGCCCACTTTCTTTTCCTTCCTGTTGCAAACAGTGCCAAAATACTAAGTATATCATGCCTCTAGGCTTGGAAAAAGATTTTTTTTAATTTTCTCAGGGTTTTAAAGCTATAAATGTGGATCATATTTTGTTTGTTTGCTGGCAGTAACAATGTAGGAATGGTGGTGTTGTCAGACCAAGCATTCATCTACTTTGCTAGTAGATGTTTGAGGCTTTATTAAAGCATAAAGGGGAAAAACTGCAGTCTGTACGTAATAACCCTTTCTGTGGCACACGCTCCCAGTGCCTGTTGGTCAGCAGCATAAGTACTTCCCAAGCCAGCAGCTGCATCTAGATATTTGCATTTATTAATCTTTACATCAGATAAGTTTTTCTCGTGAAGTTTTTTGGAATTCATTTATGCTTGTGACCATCTGTGCAAGTGAACTCCAAAATTAACAATGGTTGGTGTAAATCTGCTTGAACGGATATAATTTGTGTAACAATGCCTCACATTCAGACCGTAATAGATGGAACAGGTTTGGTTGCTTGATTGGTTCACCTTTGAAAGACCATTGGCTGGATGTCCTGAACTGAGGGCCAAATCTGTAAGATAGAAAAGCACTTCAGTCGTGTCAGGAAGACATTTTGATAGCCTCGAATGTCTGCCTTCTAGCATCTTACAGAGGAAATGGGTGGAGAACATTGTGGTGATAGCACTTTCTGCTGCCCCTGAGAAAGGGAAAGGAGCAGGAATGGGAACTTCATTCTGAATTTCAATACTGAGGCCAATATTGAGGTCTTGAGACATCACAGTGCAGCTTTACAGTACAGTGAATACATTCACAGTACAGTAAATAAAAGTACTTCCACTTACTTCAAATGGCACTTTGAGATGGGCCACTCAGATGCCTGTCTCGTGCTGGCACTAAGCAAACAATATTTTTCAGTATTTATTTTGTCATCTGACAGTATGCACTGTCTGTCCCAGCCACCAGCAGACTTGCAGGGAAAATTGCTGGCTGCTGATCTGGATTTCTGCGTGTGCTCTCTGCCTCTTGTTTCCGAAATATCCAGCTCATCTCTCAAAAGGTTCTTCCAAATCATCTACTTCTATACATCCCAGGTTGAGGAGGGAGAGACTTAGTTCAAGGCAATTGCTTATTTTGAGAGATAATCTCAAAGATTTCCCAATTTTAATGGGTGCAGTTGTGCACTGCCTTTATTAGATAAACAGCTACTCCTGTTACACAACCAGATTTGCACAGGTTCACAAGAGGTTGCTTATGTTATTGCAGTGGTCTTCCATTCATTTCAGCCTGAGAAGTTGAGCTTTTGTGCAAGTTCTTGTAGAATTTTTTTGCTTCAGTGATCTTGAACTTTTGTGCCCAATGAATGGGAACATGAAATGAATTATATTTTACTTTTTATGCAATAAAATGGTCTATTTTGGTTATTAGAGCACAAGAGTTTGGGAAAACAATATTAAGTTGTTGTCGAAGTGCACATATACATTAGGCTTGATGTTTGCTGACGGGCAATGCTTTATAATTAGCTCTGCTGAAGCCTCATGCAAGCCCTGCGCTTGAGGCTACAGTACTAAAGCTGGCAGATGTAGACTGCAGAATTCAGACTTATATCATAGTAGTCAGCTTCAATTTAAGTTTTATAATGATGTGTGGGAAAGTAGGACAAGGTAATAGTGCAATAATTTTTATTTTGGTTTGTATTCTGATTTACATAGCAAAATATCCACAATTCATTCTTTGAGGGAACCAGACATAACTGAAAATATATATGCAAGAAAGGCATTAAAGAATTTATAGAATCATAGAATAGTTAGGGTTGGAAAGGACCTTAAGATCATCTAGTTCCAACCCCCACTATGTCTAGTTCACATAGGTTTAAGAAGTGCCTAAAATGCCTGAAGAAAGGGCCTCTTGATGCTTCGTTGAATGCGTAACTATGTTTAGGAACCCCATGTGTATTGCTAAATGCATCTTTGCTGAAAGGAGGAGTTTCATGTGGGATGTCTCTCATAGGGTATCAGGTGGTTGAGTTCTAATGCCAAGTGTTTTCAACTTTCTGTCTTTATATACTTATTAGCTTTCCAAAGAGCCATGTCTTCATAAATCACAAATGAGTAGAGCTGATAAAAGCTTAAATCTGATAAAAATGATGAGGTTTCCATGCAGCTAAATTAAAGTTTTATTCATTGTTAGCTGGCTTTTCATGAGGAGGTTGTATTACATCTTAGGTCTAAGATTAAATTTGGATGATTAATATGAAGATGTTATCCTCTTATTTCATTATCTATTTGCTGTAAGAAGTTCTCTAATCAGCTTTTCTTGCTTTTTAGTAGAATTAGTCTTTGTACAAGTTTCCAGCTATTTTGACAGTGAAAAAGTAAAAACTGACGAGCCAGAAAATTAGTATTCTTTTGATGCTATAATTTCAAAACTGTTAGTTAACTCATATTCTCATTTACTGGAAAATGAATATTTTGCTGTAGAACTTGCAGTGTTGTGTCTCTGTCCAGTACCTAAGCCTTGTGAGGTACAGTTTTAGTTTCAAAAATTGGGCTTCCATTTCTGGCAATCTGGCAAAGGCCAGTGCTTTTGGTAATTAATTTTCTTCAATAGTGAATGGGGATGTGTCAGCCGCCCAGTTCAGGTGCTGCCAGGCTGTGGTGAGGAAAGGCAGTCTTCTGTGTCTCAGGGCGCAGGCAGGGCTACACAGCAGCTGGTTCTTCAGCAGATACCTTGGACCACAGCCACTATGCATTGCCAAATGTGGGCTGTTAGCTCTCAAAAGGAACATCTGCCTGAGCTGATGTGATACAGCCCTGCCTGGCCTCCCGCATCCCATCTAACCCAGAGCAGCAAACACAAGGCAGGATTTTTACCCTGGAAGTACTGGTTCAGGTTTTTATGGCACATGTATCTTCCATGCATCTCAAGGGAGTTTTTAACTGGTTTTGTAGCCCAACAGACTTGAGCTGCCTGGGGAGGAGGGGCTTGAATTTAGCAATTCCTGCAGCTGGCTGGCTGTCCCCTTTGTCATTCCATGTGGGAATATTTGTTAGTTACTCCATGGGCTATTCCCTCACAGGGATGAGCTGGAAGTGCCTTGGTGGGAGGTTTAATCCATATTTTCTTCCAAAGAGCTAAAAACATTGGCGATGTTTTGGCATATATACCCCAAGGCAAGCCAGGACTACTTTGTTCCTCTAGCATTTTTTTTGGTGCAAACCCACAGTCACTCATCTCACTCGGAGCTGTAAGCTGAACTACAGTGTATTTTAAATGAAAACATACCTATAACTATGGGCATGGAAGAAAAGAACTATAGTTTGCAAATATTACAAGAAAGCTTTAAATCCCCTTTTTTAATGAAATGGTAGGGATAGTACTTTGACACTGTCTGCTTTATAGCTGGAGGTACTTGCTGTCTTACCTCAAAATAATTCCAGTGGTTTAATGACAGAACCTTTGGTTTTTTTTGAACAACAAATTGAGAAGACTGGAAAATAGTATGAGCCTGGGGGAGATGAGTGAATAAGCATCTTTTTATAAATTTTACTGCTTTTGTAACTGGATTGCCAAAAGCTATTAGTGAGATGAAGTTTGGAGGATGGTTCATGTGTTTCTTGAAACCCGCTTAAAAAGTTTTAAACCCCCAGACTTTTAAGCATGCAAGGCACTGGCAAAGGTCTTGCAAGGAAGTGCTTAAGGGGCAGAAAACAAACAGGAAAAACGGGTACACAAGTGAGCCTGTTACCTTCCATGCCAAACCTTATCTGGGGATTGTGCAGTACTTATAAAACAGTGGTGGCTGTTCAGAGTATGTACATTTGTCTTGCGGTGCTCATTGATGTTAATCAAATTCAGGTAATGATAACAATTTTATATTCAGAAAGGTCGCTTGTCACCATCAACTCTGAGACTTTGGTAGGACTTTCTGTGTAGTGGCTTTGCAGGTAGCTCCCAGCAGGAATATCATGATCCCCCTGAGAATAGGGGATGTATGTGAAGTGAGCTGGAAGGATGTCAGAGTCACCCAGCCATGGCTGACATTAGATGTAGGTACAGCATCAGGTGGAACAAAGTGAACTATTTTTCTTTTGACTTTTCCCCTTGCAGACGGTCAAACTAATGTAGAGTGTCTTTGGGGACACACCATTTTCAGATCTGACTCTGACAGGGCCAGGGATTGGATGCAAAACCTGGCTTGTCAGTGAAGAGTTGTCATGGTGATTTTTTTTGGGGGGTGTATGTTGAATAATCCTACAATTGTCTTCATATCAGTTTGCATGTCTCCTGAATTATATAGAAGTCTTTGATTTGTTTTAAAAGGAACTTTATTTTGAAGACAAAATATTAAGAAATGTATTAATTATTGAGCAAGGTTTCTTAGTGAGTAGCTTTGTTAAAGATGATTGTGTGTAGCTCTTTTCATAATTAACAGAATGATAGGACTATGGAGTAATTTGCATTTAACACATTGTGAAGTGCAATCTGATCTGTCAATAATTAAACTACAGACTGATGATAGTTTAGATTTTGTTGTTGAATTGCAACTGCAGCACATCAATTCATTTGAATGTGAATGTATTGATAACTGTCTAGAGGCTCCAGAGTGAGGACTTTATCCATTAATCTTGTGAACTGAGGTGTGAACCAGCAGTGGGGTAACGATGCAGCTGTTCCATTTCCCTTGTTGTAACTGAGATGAGTGACACTTCTTTCCGCAGAGCATGACTTCTGCTGTGTCCTGTAGGTGTGATTAGGAGCATGAGCTTTGAGTGCAGCTGAGAATGATCCTTCAGTGGGTTTGGTACATTGTTTAATTTTATAGGTTTGTTAGATACAGTATGCACACATACTGCAGTGTGCTGTGATCTATCCTGACGTGGTGACTGTGGGAAGTCTTAAAATTTGTGTTAGCAGCAGCTAAGAAATAGTGGTATCTCAGCAAGTAAAACATGTCAGCTCCACTTGTATCTTGTCTTGCATCTTGTGAAAGTTCTACAGGCATATAGAACTGCGGGCTTGTTTTGTTTTGTTTTCTCAGTCACACTGTCTACTATGTAACGTTCTCCTAGCATGTGCTAGGCAAATTCTGTCCTCTTTTATTGCTGTCACAATTTTTGAGAATACAACTGGGGATTCCTTTGGTGTGCTGATGTAAATGTCACTATGTAAAAGCCAGCTGAATAGTAAAACAATTAGGAAATGCAATAAATCAAAGATGCGAAGCGTTATTTATGGAGCCTGCTTTATTCTTGCTATGCTTTCCAGCCTTCTGCCCCCTTGGGCTCTGTCATAAGTAAGTGCAATTTATGCAAGCCTGAATGTTTCTGCCCATTGTTCCACCCTGACTGTAAACCTATTGATTTAAGTTAGCTTAAACAAGCCCCGTACTGAGGCAGTAGCATGGTAATTTTTTTTATAGCTTTTGGAAGAGTTAATGCTCAGCATCTCACAGGAGACTACTTGTTCTTACAAAATCGAATGCTCAGTGATGCAGAGACTAAACATTTGCATGCTTTGTGCTCTAATTGGCTTGATTCTGCAAAATGAGTGTTCCCTATCAAGTTAGTGACAGAGACAGGAGGAGGGGGCACAAACCTAGGGGGAAGAGGTGCAATCTACAGAGATTCTGTCCTTCTGCCTCGCAGAGTCCCATGGCTGCAGATGCTGAGACTTTTCTTGGAGTGAGGGTTATTTCTCTTCTGCATTCAGCTGGTGTCACTCTCCCATTTTTTACCTGAAGTATGGTAGTCCTTTCCTGACCAGCTTCCCTAGGTACAAGCAGGATTTCCTCACACTTGCCTATATAGAGCTGCTCTTCCCAGGCGTTGCGCACACTTAGTGCCTGGAGCGTCTTAATCGCTGTGCTATGTATGCATGTCTCATACCAAAAGTAGTCGCTGCTTCTGCGTTCCTGCAGCAGCAGCAGCATAGAGCAGATGCTTCCAGCATCCTTCTCAGACTGTGCTTTTCGGTTTTGAAGAAAGTTACCTAGTATTGTCTCTGGATTTGTGCTTTCCTGTTTTTGTTTTATGGATCATGAAGATTTCATCATTTCATGTAAGGAGCAGTGCTGGCAGTGTTCTCCTGTGCTTCTAAGGATTGCTTTCCAAATGTTTTAGCTCTGGAGACATGAAGACTAAATTGAGGCTTTCCTGCAGTGAGAATTTCCATTCCACTTGCCAATAATGCATGAGTTACAAATTTAATGGCAGACCTTGAAGTATATAAAAATTTAAGTCCAGAAAAAGGTAAGGATATTTGAGTTTGGAATTACTGTAGGAAGAGCTTGTAACATTTCTGGAAGTGCTATAGAAAAATCAGGTAACTTTATCCTTATGGCTGGTGAGTTACATACGATATGTGGACATTGTTAGTATGAAAAATATGTATACATATTCCTGAATATTTAAGAGGAAAAGTTGGAATTTTGTATTGACTTGAAAGTATATTTGTCCATGAAAACATAATATGTATTGTATGTGAGATACTGCTCCTATGACAGGGACGTACTGCACTTGTGTGTTACCTTAAATTATTAAAAATGTATCTGTGTTTTTTAAAAAAAAATAATCTTGACATTTTCATCTCTTAGTCAGCTTGCTGTGGCATAGTTTTCTATGGAAAAGAGTTTCTGTGGTTGGTTGTTGGGAGTTGTGCCCCAGTAGCACGTATAAATAGTATAACACACCTGCAAAGGATGTGCAAAATTTTAATCAAGTAGCATTGGGTGGTAAAGATGTGTCTTTTCAAGAATTGCAGGAGGATGGTACAAAAAAGGAAGACATCTTGAATAACTTTCTTCAGTAACTTGTAGATTATAATTTCTGATTTTGTTCAATTTAAGTCATTGCTGGATGGGAAGTGGTAATTAGCTTAAGCACCTTAAGTGGAAGCTGTAGTGCTGTGGAAAAATCATGAGGGATAAAATTTTGGTTTTTGTATTTTTCTCATCCTTAATCATGTTGGATTATATGCTTTTAAAGAAAAAAACAACACAACTTGCAGAATACATTTAGCAAAGAGCTGGCTTGCCAAAATTGGGTAGTTCAGAAGACATTTTCTAACAAGATCATCAATAAGTTGAAGCCAAACTAATCTAAAATAAAGCCATCAAAAGTCATGGATTGTATTTGAAATATCATTTTGCTCACTAAGAAGCATGTTAAAAAGAATTAAGGGCAGTGTTGGGGATTGATATATAGTGATTTTTTTTTTATTAATATTTATTTAGTATGGATTATTTTATTTGACAAATTTTTTTTAACTAGAGAAAATTAAATTACTGGAAATAGACACAGCTGTTGTGCAAGAAATTGATATATTTTAAAAGAGAAAGTCAGTTATTTGTATATCCTTTCAGGGAAGGAACTGTATGCTACAGTTTCAAACACTGTATTTTTATTTTGGAGGTTTTGGTTACACAAAGCTCTACATTAAGCTTTGATGCATATGGTTAGGTAAAGGAGACCAGGTGTTAATCCATCTGAGATGCAGAAGGTAATGGATATGTCCCCATTCAATAATTTACAAGACCTAGCTTATTTGAAGGGGGTGGTTTTTGAACAGTCCTGGAAGAGAAGCATCAGGTTTAAGTTTTGAAACTGATGTAAATGTGTGTGTGTATGTGTAAATAAACAGGTTTCATACCAAAGTACTCAGCTAATGGTAAAAATCTGCCTGAGATCATTTTTCAGGCAGTACTTTTTTCTCAGGCAGATACAATAGCAACTGCCAAATTTTTGTTGATCTTTTCCAGTTAGCAGCACCACCATTTCTCTGCCTGCTGGAAGTGGTTAAAGGATGTAGCAGCAGTGAGTGCAACACCATGTGACTTGGTGTCCCTTGCATTCAGGTTTGGCTGCTTTGGTGGTCTTGCAGCAGTGCATGTGGGGTCATGGGTGGGCTACTGGGGTACCTCAGCACACAGGAAGGGTGACACAGCACCAGGCAAGCACAGACTGTGGACCGTGCATTTCGTAGGCATGAATATATTCATGTGCTTGGGTGGTGGAAGAAGGCAGATTGCCTCATCTTCTCTTGCTCAGGCTGGTGATCACTGATGCTGATAACAGCAGGATCACACCCCTTGCACAATTTAGGCACAGTAAGAGTGCTTGTATGACATGTAACACCTGTATAAGGGGATAGCTGAACATGCAGGTTCTGTGCTTGCTGTTGCTGGCTGGGTGTCTGATCTGCTCTTCTGGCACTTGCAGGAAGCAGCAGCTCCACACCTGTGAGTGGCTTGGCTGTGAGTTCATGTGACTTCTAACCACTGTGAAGGGGAAATGTGCATGTGCCCTAAGTGGTATCAGCACTGGGATGTTAATGGGCATGGCACAAGAGGAGCAGTATGGACTTCCCTTGTTCATAGGTCTGTGTCTTTGGCTGATGGGGTCATGGTACTTGGTAGTTACCTTGTTGTTACTGCTTTAGCAGAATACTAGGGTTGCAGTTGGTACAGCTAAGCAGAGACCTGCATTGTGTTTCATTGATAGAGTCTATTGCAGCAGCCTTTTTTAACGTCTTATTAATGTTTCTTTGGGTCTCTTGTATCCTTGCATCTGATCAAGCCTTTGTAAACCAAGTATTAAGTATAGACACTAGAATAGTAAGTGATATATAAAGAAATTACCTCAGAATGGCATACAACCTCCTCCTGTGAAAAAATTAGGTCTTCCATAAGTTTAATTCCAATAATATCTTAAATCTATCCTAGTATTATGTGCACTTACAATAAAGTAGCATATGCATATAATTCAAAGCCTCTGGGTTGTTTGGTATGTTCTGATGATGTTACCCTGCGTGAAGTGAGACACCTCACCTGCCAGCCTAAAAGGAGTGTTGCTGTGGTGTGCAGTGTGGAGTGCCAGGTCCTTCTGTGGCACCACTGAGGTTTCAGAGGATGCTGGAGCTGGATGCTGACTGCTGGTGGCTGAATGAAAGGTGTCTAATCTGATTCTGCATGTTTGGTATATACTTTGTGTTCTCTTTTTTTTTTTTTTTTTTTTTTGT
>NDXB01001074.1:451810-486920 GCA_002631895.1 Agapornis roseicollis
TTTTTTTTTTTTTTTTTTTACTGTAAGTAGCCAGTAACTTCTGTTTGATGCTCACCACTCTAATCAGTTGTTGGAAACTAGACATGGAGTTAAAGTAGTTCCTTTCTAATGTAGATATACAACATTCACAGTACTGGATTAGCATCTAATTTTGGGCTACTGACTATACTCTTGCATGAGCATGCAATATGAAAATAGGTTTTGGCTTTGCTGCTTCCTTCATGTTGATGGCTGCTTGCAGTGACTTCTTTTGTGTCTGTGTTTTCTATTCTTATGAGGAACCTATAATAAAATCTCAGCTTCTGACTTTTAAGTATACAATAGTCTGCTTGCTAGGAGTAAGTCTGAAATATCTGAAAGTCAACTCAAAAAAATCATGGGCGGTGATACACTTTTTTTGAAAGAGCTTGCAAAGATCTTCCAGTAAGAAACTTCGGAAAATCTTAAAATATCATCTGTGATAATCTAGGTCCTTGAACCAGTTTGCATGAGACTGAAAACAAATTCCAGACTGTGGACATAATTAAAATAAGGAATAGTTGAGGAATGGGCTATTCTGGTCTTTGCATTAAATAACACTGGCCATGTGTGCATTTATTGTGAATATTTTTTTTCCTCATTTTAGGGTAAAAAGTTGCCGTGCAGTCTCGGAGCAGATGCTGAGGAAGGAGAAGTTTCAGATGAGGATAGTGCTGATGAAATTGAAGATGACTGCAAATTAAAGCCTTGCTATGTATGTGCATTTATACAGCTCCTAGAACTGTATAACTCTACACCTCTTACATGCATCCTCTGTAATCATACATAGTTGTTAGTAGATGAGTTTTTAACTGTGATTTCTAAGTCAGGTCCTTAAGATACAGAAATTATATAGTTTCACATTTAGATATGGAATGACATTGTTTGGAAATGCACACTTAGTTTTTTAAATCATATAAATAAAGGATTTAAGTACTTCAGATAGGCTAGACTGTAAGCATTGATGCCAGCACTTGCAAGCTTGCTAGGCTTTTTTTTAGATACAAATGCGTAGTACTTAAAGCAATGGCATGATGGGTTTGCTACACAATTGCTAGATGAAAATTGAGACATACAAATGAAACAAGTATGAGGTTCATTTTCAATCCTTCTGTTTCTTATTTTTTGTTACGGAAGATTGATTTCTGTTTGCTTTCTTAACTCTTCATTTGCTTTTCTGCTGTTAATTTTATTAACATATTTTTTTTGCTGCAAGCTGAGACTGGTGTGTATTATCCAGCAAGTGTTTTTTTTTTCTAGTCAAGAGACAGCCTTGCTTCACCAGTTAGCATTTTCTTTGTTCAAAAGTTTTATCTAGAGAGATGTAGAAAGAATTGATTTGAAAGAATTCAGACTAGTACTTAACTAGTAGCTAAAGTACTTCAGACTAGTAGCTAAACAGTCAAATGTTTAGCTTGCTCAGTGACTCAGGATGTTATATTTTTGCTGGTATTTACTACAGTATTGGAAATATTTGGTGTTAATTTATGGGGAAGCTTGAAGACTCCCAATTCCATAAATCTTTAGGAATATGATTGATTTAAAGTACAGCTACAAAATTCTGCAGGTTTAAGTTCAAGGAAAAAGTATATATTGAAAGAACATAACTCTAATTATCGGGGTAGTGAGATGAGATGAGATTGCTATACTGGTTCTGAAACCAATGTGCTGTTCACAGGAGCAGTCTGTGTAATCCATGTATACTTTACTAATGTGGCTTGAGCACTTCTGATAACATTATGGTTTCTTTAACAGAAAGATCTAAGAAAAATTTGGCAATCCTTAAAACCAATGCAAAACACAGTATGTCTTTTGGGGCTAGAAATGGAATGTGTTAGGACAGAACAGTTGATTTCCTTTCCTTTCTCAGGAGAGGTCTCACACCTCAGTGAGAAAGGGATGCTAAGTGCACACTGTTCTATGAAATCCATTTTTATTTAGGCACCTTATGTAAGAGGCTGGTTTCTGTCTTTACAGTACATATAAGTGTTGTTAACTCCTCTTTCTTACTGGTTGTCTGGTATTTTGGAGGGAGTAGGAAAGTGCATTAGCTAAAAATTCATGTCACCATCTGAGAGAGATCAGATTTGCGACAGTTTTGAAAGAAATTGCTAACACCAGGGCCAGGTTCTATGTGCTGGACTGTGCTTTGGTGTGGCAGTGTAAGTTGTGTCAGGAGGGCTAAAAACAAAAAGGAGAATGGGAAGGGCTGTAAAAGCCACTAATACAAAAAGGCATGGTTAGGCAAGACAGGATTATACAAGAAGCTTCTTGCACAAAGAAAATGTTCAGAGTGTTGTGTTGTCGGAAATGTGTGTAATGCTTCCTCAGGCTGTTCCAGAAGTGATGGACATAATAATCTACTTTGACTGGATTTCTTAATGGATTTAACTGGATTTCTTTCAGAGTAATGGTGCAACTGAGCACCAGGTGGAATCTTTTATAAGAACAAAACTGGAATCTCTAATAAAAGAATCCCAAATCAGGGACAAAGAAGATCCTGACAGCTTCACTGTGAGAGCCCTATTAAAGGCAACTCATGAGGGTTTAAATGTTAACCTGAAGCAGGTATGTGGGTTTTTCCCTTTCATATGCTCTGTTCAATATTAAGAGAGTACACTGTGTATTGCGCATTTTTCAGATGAGAAAGCTGATAACTTTTAAACAGCTTCTGAAGGTTTGCTTTGTCCAAAGTGAAAACTTGGAACTCTTTCATGGAAATACGTAAGAAGAGAATTTGGTCAAATGTGAAGAGTATGTTGCTTCAATGTTTTCTAATCTGGTTTATTCCTTGTAACACTTGGAAGCAACCAGTTCAGTAAGTACCAATTGCAAGCATGTATCAAGCAGTTCAGTTTGTGTCCTAGTTTGTGACCTTTTTCTATTGCCTTCATCTTATGAAAACTGACCATAATAACAGAAAGTGTTCTCTGCCTGTAATACCAATGGATGAAAGAAAGGTTGGGTTTTTTTCATGACTTTGAGACTGTTTCAGATCAAGAAGGGTAGGTTTTCTTTCCCTTTTGACATCAAACTACTTTTGTAAAACAATAAAATGTATCAGAATTTTGACTACATCAGTAAACAGCACCTTGAATCCATGGATACCATACTTTCACCTCAATTGTATGCAAACCTCGGTTAAATAATGAGTGAATTGTTGTGTGGGGGTGTCTACTCTGCAAGAGGTGTAGTCTTAAAGGTCAAGTACATGTAGCTCTGCTTTCTGCATGTCTTCCCACTCTTTAGGGATTATGTAGTTCTCATCAATATCTTTCTCCAAGGCTGGACCTATGAGACTTTTGCCTGGAGCCAGGCTTGACTACAGCAAACATACTCAGCTTGTGCTGATGCTGGAGACATTTGTTAAACCTGTGTTGTTGTGGGAAGAGGCTGTAAGAATGCAGAGGACAAAGCATGACAGAGAAGGGTTATATTCAGACTGTGGCTTTGCGGTCTCAGACCAGTCAGATTGCTGGTTCCCTTCGGCCTTCATGAGGTCAGAAAAGTGGGATTTCAGAGAGCAAACTCCCTGTGTTAGTAAATAAGATTAGATATGAGTCATTTCAATGTTACTTTGTGTTAAAATGACATTTGCTGTGTTCTCTGATGTCTGAAAAATTAGTGGCCTTTAGATAGCTTTTGAAGGGGTGAGGAGTTTTGTTTAAAGAATGCAAATTTCCATAAGGTGTTAGTGTTGGATATGATGACTGAGATTACCCATTACATGTCATTGATGTGATAAAAATACTGAAAATACTTTAGTAATACATGTGCATTATTCAGATATTTGTCTGGTAATAATATTAAATGATAGAATTTTCTAATTGATATTTGAAAATTGAGATCTCCTGTGTAAAGATTGATTGTATGTGACTTTTCAAGGGTCTTACAGCGCAATACAGAGCTGAACAATTAATAATAGTCAGTTAAAACAACTGGAAGAATAATTTATAGCCACTGTTGGCTTAGATGGGAGGAAGCTGACTGGTTAAACACTTTGGTGGTTTGGTAATTGTCTAAATCATTAGCTAGCTTTGGTGTTGTAAAGCTTTTTTCTAGTAGTTACTGTGTAATTGATGTACCAAAATGGGATCTCTTGGGAATTTTTTCTACTTTTTGGTGGTCAGATCTCATTTTCTTTTATTGCAAGTTTTATGTGCTCATCTCCACTAATTACCAAGTGGGTTCTGGGGATAGGTGAGCAAGGTAAGCAAGCAGTGTGTATTAATACTTACTGTCAGTCAGGCCTGATACTAGTTTCAGTTTGCTGTTGAAACTGTCAACTCTGACCCTTATCTGAGGGGGAAAAGTACTTTGTCTGCTGAAGTTTCATTCAATGTTTTACAGAGACTTTCATCCTGAGCTAGGAACAAACCTTTGAACATAGATAAAGACGCTGTTGACTTCCTTGGATGTAGTGACCTTACTGTGACAGTAGTCAGAAGCAAATTCCAACTCAACACTGAACAGAGAATAATTCGAATTCATAGGAATTGCTGAAACCCTGGGGGAATATTCTTCAGCAACTTTAGGTCTTTGTTTTGCTTTTTAGAAGAGGAAGGAATGTGCTTTTCTGACAGAAAAAGCTGGGCACTGCTTGGGATTATCAAACTTATGTCCAGGGGCATGGCTATAAATATGAAATGCAGACTTCAGGCTGCCTATGAAAAGTCCACATTTATCTACTAGATTTTTTTTTTTCCTTTTTCCTTTGTGACTGTTTTCAAGTGCACTTTTAAATGTGTTTTGTTGTTGCTTACCTGTTTTTGCAGACTGATTTTTGTACATGGTTAGTTGTTGTATTAAGTGTCAATGTTTTTCCTTAATGCTAGAGAGTTGCTAAGCTTATCAAGTGTATAAGCAAATTAGAGAAGTCCTGTGAAGATCTTGGATTTCAGTATATGTTCACAGATCAGTATGTTGCAGTTTAGACTTTAACTCGCTTCTATTCTCACTTGGAATCACTGTACTTTTCTAAAAGTGAATCAGGGTGACATGCAAAAACTTACATTAGGTAGAAATAATGTCTTTTAGAGACTATAGCAGTTTCTTTAAGGATGCTTCTGAAGGTATCTAGTTAGAGTACTTATTGCACTTTCTCTGCGCAGAACCTGGACATAAAAGAAGGTGGAAAAAAGTCTCATAGTCGATCATTAATGGGCAACTTCAGTAAACACAAAGTAAGTAAAATGAGAGACTCAGTTTATTCTTCTAGTTCTCACAGCATTCTAGAGACACTGAGTATGTTTTATTGCTTGGAACAAGCATGGGCAGTCAGAAAAGACTATGTGATTACACTTTGTACATTTATTGCTGTTCAAAGGGATACTGGCTGCTTGTCTGACCAAAAAGATCGTCTTTACCAGTGATGTTGAATTGCTGGCTTTCTGATCAAATTACAACAGCATAAAGGTAACATAGACAAATGCCTTGGTGTATTCTTATTTTCCAGACTTGTGTGCACAAAGCACACATAATGTTGGTTTCATTCAGGGTCCAGTTTTGCTGTTTTATACCCTGAGCAGTGCCACACAGGGTGTGCTGTGGCTGGCTTTCCACTTGCTCTAGGAGACTGCTGTGACTGAGTACTGGCTCTGGCTTCTGCTTTGTAAAAGTGTGTTCTTTTCTGATCTCTTCATGGTTTTGCAGGTAAGTTAGATGGTTGTGTAGCTGCTAGGTCAAACTGTTTGCTCTGCTGCGTCTTCAGTGTTGCAGCTGAACCAAGTAATATCTGATAAAATTCAAATGAGTGTGAGGTTTCATTTTGCAGTTGGACAGCAGCTACCGGAAGTGACAGTGGGCCTATGTTTCCTCCTATTCCCATATCTCGACAAATGTGTTTCTGTCATCCACCTCCCTCCCCTGTTCCCACACTCCTACAGTGCTTTGAGGTTTGGATTTATTGAACATGTAATCTCAGCATGATATGGTTAAAGGGAAGGCTTCCTTCCCCCTGAGTCAATTAGCAGATACCAAGTAAATAAATCAGCAGATAGGCTTGTCATGAAAGGGGCACACAGCAGGTCTGCAGCTGAGTCACTGTGCTGTCAGTGCTTCCTCTGCCCAGCCTGCAAGACACCTGTATTCCTCTTCAGTGCTGTCTGCAGTGAAAGCTGCATCTGAGCAGGGAACACACTCTTGATAGATTGATAAAATATGATCATCAGTTTAATAAAAACAGCAATTATGAAATAGTTCATACAGCTTAATCAGCCACCAGTTCATCTGCCCTTGGAGTCAGCTAGAAGCCATCAGAAATTCTCTAAGCAGGACTCATTTACACTTCAATTATAAGTTTACATCAAATTGAAGTGAACATGCTTCATTCAGCAGCTTTAGCTAAGCACACATTATTCACTCAGAATATGTTGAGATCTGTAAGTACCTATTGTGCATGATAGTGGACACTTCTCTTTGTAACCTGTGCTTGCTGATGGGAAAACAAATACTGTGGAATGAGATATCACAGGCAAAAGTCAGCCACTAAAAATTGCTGGTTACACTGAGGGCTGGAAAGTATGTCAATAATTTAATTACTACAACTATCTAACCTAATGGATAGAGAAGGTTGGAAAGCCCATTTGCTCAGAGTATATATATATTTCTATTTTTTTTTCCCCAATTGTGTTGTAGACTGAGGCAACAGGGATGTCCAGTAACTTCCCACTTAATGCCATTCCAGCTAAAGGGATGCCTGGGAAGGATGGTTACTATTGAATATTTTTGCAGGTACAGAATTATCTGCTCAGGGATATTGACTTGGGGTATTTTCAGCCAGCTCTTGTGCCTCATGTGTAAACTCTTTAAAAACTGCCTGTGGAGGGACAAACACACTAAGGCTGGCAGTTCCTGCAAGTTAACTGTGGGAAGCATCCCCAGTGCAGACCTTCAGATTCCAAAATTGAAACAAGGGAATTATTCTCAATCTAGGCAATTTTATTTCAGCACTAAACACAGCAAACTAAATTATGTACATTATTTGTGTATCATAACAGGAAAAAAGAAATCTGTGCTCAGTTAGCCAGATGAGTAAAAGGATAAGGAGTTTTCAGTTATATTGTTAATTACCCCTTGATGAGAAGGGAATTAAAAGAAACTCTCACTTGAAGACAGTGTTACAAAAGATGTAATGTTGAAATACGAAACTATTAAATAGCAGTTGCTTGTGAAATAATGGTGTTTTGGAGAGGTTAATGTTTTTATCATAGCTATTTACTGTCTACTGTAATAATTTGGAATAGCTTGAATACTTGTATGTAGGGCTTGAAAGGCAGCAGAAAGATGGTGTTTTAAAATTTTACCCAGACTGTTCTCCACTTCGTGGATTATTCCTTAAATTTTCTAAGTTGGGAGTAGCATAGGAAGGTGAAAGCAATGCACGGTTAGATACTACTGTGTGTTACTGTTTGTTAAATATGATGCAACCCACTAGAATTTCAGCAGGACTGGTGGCCAGTGTACTGGAGACAGTTGGAGCAATGTTGTGCTTTCATGTCAGGAGGGAGCAGGGGAGGGAAGCTGCAGAATATGCACTGGCCTGCAATGGACCGGTCAGTTTGCAGAAATAATATTTTTTCAGGCTTGGATTTGTCTGCTTGCCAGCAGATAAAACTGCTCCCTGTCTGCAGGCTTGGATCCCTGCAGCCAGATAGAGTGAGATCTGGGTAGAGGTGCTTTATGTTGGCTTTTCTTCTCTGCATGTATGGAAACGCTTGACATACCACCCTGAGTTTTCTGTTGTCAAACCCCCAGGGGTCATTCAGCATCTTTGTAGGACACTGGTCCTGTGCTGTAAACCTGCTGCAGCTTGCCCAACCCACTGACGTTAATTACAGTAATGTGTATTTATAGAACTACCCCATAAACTGACACAGCTGTGCTTGATTCTTTCCCAACAGAAAGCTATGAAGGTAGCATCCAAATACCATAGTGCATCAGATGATGATGAAAGCCAGCAAACACCCTGTGGGAAGGAAATGGGGCAGCTCCACAGGTGAGCTATGAATCACCATAGTTTTACAGTTTAGTTAAGCTAGAGGCAATGTTTACTACTATCCATACTTATCATTGCCTCAGGGAAGTCTGTTCTTAAGAGCAGGTCATTTATGACACTTCTGTTAGTGTATATTTTGCTTGACTGCTGTAGCCTGATATTTTGCTTGCATAGGTTTTCAGAGGTTGCAAATAACGATTACCCTTAGACTGAAAAGAAGTGTGATTGTAATACTCTTCTAATGGAAAAATGCCGATCTACATTTTGCATGCTGTAAGAAACTGTTTAGGTTAGATAAGGGTACCTCACAGCCCAGCCAGCTTTATTACATCTGAGAATGTAAAGAAAAAGCAATCAAAAAAGTGCCATTGAGAATGCATTTGTTGTCACTGAAATGCTCCTTTTTCAGATACAGCTCAAAGCTATCTGCCTTGTTTATGTTGATAAGAGACATGGTGCAGCTATTTCATTATGTTTTAAATGAAAAAATTTGTGTATTTTGACTATAGAGCTACAAGGGGAACAGTCATCTTGGAGCTCTCTCTGATGAGGTTTGCCACACACTGTTCCCTGTTCACAGTTGTTCATTTCCTTATTGATGAAAAGAACAGAAAGGGGATTGAAATATGCTTTAAATATTGAAAATCTCCTGATTTGTTTTATTTATTGAACATATTTCAGTAGACTGGCTCATCGAAGAAGAACAGTGAAGCTGTGCCGAGCTCTGTCTGACCTAGTGGTGTACACAAACTCTGTGGCTGCCCAGGATATAGTAGATGATGGTAAGGCTGCTGGCACAAGACTTAGACATGCCTTTTTCACTTTCCTGTTTGGATAGGAAACATATCTGCCTTCTTCATTTTTCCCTTGTTTGTTTGTTGGTTTTGGTTTTGTTTTTTGGTTTGGGTTGGGTTGTTTGTTGTTTTTTTTTTTAAGATGTTTTAAAAGCAGAGGAGTTAGTTACCTGTTCCTTTTACTTAACTGACTGCTACTGCTGAAACCAGGACATAGAGAAAGAGTAAAGCACCACCTTTCCGTTGATTTCTTATGTCATTCATGTTTTAGTGACAGTTTTAAAAAGAGTCTTTTTTTAGGTGAACCCTTTCCTGTTTTCACAATTTTCTAGAATTTTTTATCACCTTTTAGCTTTATCAACTTTAAATATCATCTAATAACATGATAGATTTTTAGTTGTGATAAATAGGTATGATCCCCATTCAGAAAGTGTGCAGTTTTACTAAACAGAGGTAAAATGGACATTGAGAAAGTTGCAAAGGAATTTGTGGGGAATGTCACTAAATGTATATGATCAAACTGTGTATGAAATTCTGTAATTACTATAAAATTAATTCCTAATTTAATAGAATTTAATGGGAGAAATTAAGGAGGCTGAAAGCACCATGGAGAGAGTTCAAGATATCATACAAGAACAAAGTCTTGAGAAGTTTCAGTGTCGTTCTGAGCTGACAAACAGCTCAGCTTTTTCTGCAAGTCCAGGGGCAATCTGAATTCATCTGATTGCTCTTGACAGAAAGGAGAGCTTGCTTATCAAAGCACAGTACTAAATCTCATGTTCCCCTTGATTAATACTAGCATAACTGAGGTCTGAGTTCAGGCCCTGCATCTCCTATATAACCTGTTTGTTGATTTAACAATGCACACAGGTTCAACAGGGAATGTGCTATCATTCAGTGAAACAAGAGCCCACCAAGCAGTGCAGCAGAAGGCTGAACAGTTTATGCTTTACAACCAGAAACAGCTTACAAGGGTGTATCCATCAGCCTATCGGATTGACTCCAGCAATTTCAATCCTTTACCTTACTGGAATGTTGGTTGCCAGTTAGGTAGGTGTTGCATGAAAACTTACTTCCCAGTCCTTGTGTACGTGATAAATGAATATTATCATTATCAGTGACACCTGAGTTTTCTCTTTCATCAGTGGCACTAAACTACCAGTCTGAGGGACGTGTGATGCAGTTAAATGAAGCAAAATTTAGGGTAAATGGCAACTGTGGTTATGTCCTCAAACCTCAGCAGATGTGCAAAGGTAATGTCCCACTATACATTTCTTACTGTATCAAGACTTTCAGAAAGTGTCTTCATATGAAGTCGTGAAGACACAAGAAAGAACACATACAGAATCTTTAATGTTTCCATACATTTATAACTTACTAGAGGGGACCTTTCTGTCTTGTAATCATATACCCAAGGGCTGCTTTGCTCAGAAAAGGTTGCAAGAAAGTGGAATGGAATTTTGAAATTAGTCAACAGCTGTTTCATACTCTGTAAGTTACTTTCTCATGACTGAACTTTGGCTATATGTATACATCTTGGGTGATACTTCTTCTGTGTATCTTTTCCTTACAATTCTCATTCCTTTCCATCTTTTAGGCACATTCAACCCATACTCTGCTGATCCACTTCCTGCCAGTCCTAAAAAGCAGCTTATTCTGAAAATCATCAGTGGACAGCAGCTACCTAAGCCCCCTGACTCCATGTTAGGGGACAGAGGAGAGGTAAGATACTTTGATACCAAGAGATGCTTCAATGAGAGGCCCCGGAGTGATATGACAGATTGTGGCTTAAATAAGCTTTCTCCTTATTTAAATATACCAATAAATTTCTGAGATTGTCAAGCTTTTGGTCACTAAATGCTGAATTTTCCCAAGGAGTCTGTATCCTATGCGTGATGTTTAAGAACTGATTTGTACTTTCTTGAAAATTAGTCATAACTGGCCATAGCTTTTGAGACAACAAACCATACCTCAAATTATACTTTATGAAGTCATTTCTCATGATTATGCTCTTGAAAATCCATGTGAATCAAAGGGGTTTGAATTCTCATATTAATTAACTCTCTGTATGACTTTTCTTAAAAATTGACTTTTAGCTTTTATTATTGGCCTGCTTTTAAAATACTTTCTTTTTAAAAAATAGATAATAGATCCCTTTGTTGAGGTGGAAATTATTGGACTACCTGTTGACTGCTGTAAAGATCAGACCAGAGTGGTTGATGACAATGGTAAGATAATCTGGCTGATTGCTTCTTCTTGGAGTAAAATATTAAGTAATTATAAATGATTTAGTATCTGTTATTACTTTATAAGTTGCAAAACTTCTTATCTGATGAAATTATTGTATTCTAACAGATAATTTCTGAATTTCTGGTGTGGGGAGACAGACAAGCTACAAGTGAAGGACAGGAGCTGTTCACCACAATATTGTCTTCTGGATAGTTCTTAAATCTCCTTTATGCAGAAGTTGCAAATTTATTTATCTATTTATTTATTTTTTAATGTATGGAAAATACAGGTATAACTTCAAATGCAATGTAAAAGAAAAATCACATCCTAGGTAATTTCACTGCCACCTCAGCCTTCACAGGAGAAAGATTGAATAACAGAGTGGGATAGCCTGTTGCAGCAGGAGAGGTGGCATCAGTTCTCATAAGGAGCTATAAAACAATGGGGAGTTCCTGTTTGTTCTTATTTGTCTTTAGCCTACTTCAGTTCTACAAAAAAGCAATTTGCCTTGATATCCTTGCCAGCTACCCAATCAGAACCATTTTGTTTGTAAAAGCAACCCAAGAGACAGATCTGTCACTTTGAGTACATAACAGAGATTGAGGGCACCTATATCTAGATGAGCAGTAAGTAATAAGTTATCATTTGTGTATTTGGTCTGCTTGTTTCCTATGCCTCTTGCTGGATACCATGAAAATTGAGGCTAGTGCTTGCTATGGACTTGTTTTCCAAAATTTCTGTTCTTGCTTTACAGGGTTTAATCCTGTATGGGAGGAAACACTCACTTTTACTGTCCACATGCCTGAAATAGCTTTGGTGCGATTTCTTGTTTGGGACCATGATCCTATAGGGCGAGACTTCGTTGGACAAAGAACGCTGGCCTTTAGTAGTCTTGTGCCTGGTTAGTCCCACTTGTTTGATTTAGAAATCTAGCTGAAGAACAAACAGCTTTAAACTTGAAGTTTAAGATGAAGTTATCAACATAAAAGATATGCTTATATCTCTGAGACTTCTTGTACAAATATGGACAGTTCTCCTTCGGGTGGTATATTCAGCATTACTTGAGGGAGTGTGGGTGTCTGTGCTTTTGGAAATTGCTATTGGGGTCTGATTTGTAACTTGGAGGCAGTTTGTTCTGGGGTGGGCTTGGTAAAAAAGTAAGAACCTAAGAGAAGTTTTAGTAAAGGCATAAGGTGGCTTACTGTATATATTTCACTTTTATAGGCAGTCATTACCAGTCATGCTTAAAATTGTGTTGCAATATTTTTGGCTTACTAGGTTATCGTCATGTGTATTTAGAAGGACTGACAGAAGCTTCCATATTTGTTCATATAATGATAAACGACATCTATGGAAAGGTAGGTATATCTGGAAATCTACATTTTTTTATAACTCGTTTGGTTTAATTCTTCTGATAAAGTTGGGTTTAAATATATCACAGAACCTCACAGATTTGTGTGGTTTCTAAATGATTCTTGCAGCTTAGATTTGTGACAGTTTGTACCTTGGTTTAGCAGTGCCTAGCTCTCCCTGGCAATGATCAGTAATAAATTTGAAACAAAGTATTAGGATTATATAGTAATGACATAGCACAATATCTAATTCTCTGTTCTCCTAAACTTGATGTTTTCACTTTATACTTGTATCTATAGGTAACTACAAACATACAAGTATCAGCATGCTCAAAGAAGATAAATACAATGCCTTATAGTGTTTTCTCTGAGGAGCACTGAGCCAGCGTACCCATTCACAGCACACCCATGTCCAGTAAAACCTGTCTTTCTCCAGCTCAGATACCCAAATAACAGCAAAGACATGCTTCTGTTGGAGCACTCAGGAAGGAAAAGGATGTAGCCCATAGCGAGTGGTGGGGTTCCTTGTGGGTGATCAGCAAGGAAAGCATAATGTACTCTTACTCTAGACTTAGCATGCAGATACTCATCAATGTTCTTACTGTTAGCACCTAGTAATTATCATGTCCATATACAGTAAGTACATTTCTTCAGTGTGTTAAACTAATTTTATTTTAAAGTAAATCTTGAGAACTGTAACAGCACCAGAACATGGTATTGGGCAAGCTATTTTAGCAACTAAATTTAAGCTTTAAATCTTTAAGGTTTTAGAGCAGAGATTTCTGTTTTCTGCAAGATTATGGATTTTAAAAAGGGTTGGTTTTTTTTAATGAAAATAAAAGCATAGTCCTTTTTCTGTGCATTCCTGCTTCATGAGCAGTTCACAAGATGTCATTGGAGATAACTAGCACAAATAAATTAAGGCCATATTCAATGGAAGGCTAAAATAAAATAGCTCTTTGTAATGATTAAAAAAACCAACCAAACAGAAACCCCCCACTAACCAACCTCCCCACCTTTATGAAGGGTAAATGTTGAACAGTTAGCCCTCAGTCTTTCTCCCTTCTGAGAATGGATGCAAAGAATGTCATGTCAAATATGTAAAACCACAGTTCTGCAAGCACCCAAGGAAAGCTGGGTGGAACAGAAATAGAAAATAACATATACAAGGCCTTGGGGCTGAGATTTGATATAGACCAGATCCTTAACTCCTATACCTTTGTCATCACTGATCCCATTAGATTACTGAAAGATTCAGTGGTGGCTGTGTAAGCAACTTTAGATATCTTGCTCTTGGCATCCTTGTCTCAGCGCAGGGACCAGGGTTTCAATGTACTCCTCTGGTTTTGCCTCCACAAGTGTCCTTCCTGCCAGGAAGGACAGCAGCAAGGTGGTAGAAGGAACAGCACTGACCACACCATATCTGTTCATGTTCTTTGCACAAAAAGAATCTTTTAGTATTCAAGGTAGACTTTGTTACTCCTAAATCAGTGTAAAAAGAGAAACACTAGTGAACAGGCTGGAATTCACTGCAGTGTATACCTAGATCTGTGCATGTCTGGGTACAAGTGTGAAATATCATACAATTTTGGTGGTAGTCTGTAGCAGAGCCTCTTTGGCTATTGCACTTGGCTCATGTGCTCTTCAAAGAAGAGGTAGACTCAAGAAAAATAGTAAAGAGTACTTTCATAGGGAAGACCAAGAGGAGGAAGGTAGGAGAAGACCCGTTGAGACTTCATCTCTGTATCACTTGGTCTGTTCATCTAATGCGTGCCTTAATGATGGGCTGTGCTATTGTTTCTAATGTATAAACAAAGGCTGAATGCATGTTTGTGTCCTTACAAATGAGGGTGTCTGTTCAAGTTTCTGAGAGAGACTTACTTTAGATTAATAAATAGGTTTAAATTTGCTGTAGAGCAGTTATATTTATAGCTGATATACTACTACCGTATTTTCTTGTATCAAGCTTGTAGCCAAATGTATTTGCATTTTGTTTTTGCCTTTCAGTGGAGTCCTTTAATCCTCAATCCCAGTTACACAATATTGCACTTTCTAGGAGCCACAAAGGTAGACTTCATTAGCATGCACTTTGCACTTGCTGGGCACAGATATTTTCAAATGGTTCCTAATCGCATGATCTGCAACTACTGAACTTACATCATTCTTCATTCAGATTCTGAAACATTTGAATATTGCTTTAATGAAGCCCATGCATAGAATTCCAAGTTAATGTGCAGCCTGTCACTGTAGTACACTTCTTACAATCTTGTCATCTCTGATTAGGAGATTTTGAGCAAACTTCTTATAATTGTGGCAGGCTGCCATCCTAATGAGGAGAAATACAGACATGCATGAATTCATGGAGACCAGTGCTGGTAGTTTCTTGGTCAGAGCAGATGTGAATTGCTTGGTGTGAATTTTTGCTTTGCTGCATTTTTAACTTTGTCTTCATCATTCATAAATACTCTAAAAGCAGGCCTTTTCATTGTATTCATACACTAGTTTGAACTCACTTGAAACTGTGGCTATTCTTGTCCTTTCAGAATAAGCAACTGATAGGACTCAGGGGTCTGTTTAACAAGAACCCAAAGCACAGTTCTGCTGAAACCAGTGGGCACTGTGTACGGAAGCGATCTATTGGTGATAGAATTCTCCGGCGCACAGCCAGTGCACCAGCAAAAGGTAGAAAGAAAAGCAAGATGGGTTTTCTGGAAACTACTGAAATTAAAGATAGCACATCAGAACCAACAGACCTGAAGGACAAAGAAGGAGTTGTAAGGCGTACAAGCCGGAGCTTGCAACCACGTCCTGCTTCTATGCCTGTGGACAAATATCTTCTTGTAGGACTGCCATGCCCAGCAGATGAAACTGCCCAAGATGCCAAAGGGAAAGAAAATACATCTGGTAAGATACTTCCAAAATTACTATTGGTGTTGCAAGTTGAAATAGTCTGCTAAAAAGCTTAATTCTGCAGTGTCTATGCAAGTAGTTCTACTCAACTCAAGAGTTACTGGACAAAATTACTCTGCAAACAAGGCAAATGAATTGCAATAATTTCTGGAAGTACTCTTAAAAGAGCAGTTCCCAAAATTCTTTTTTGTAATGTAAGAAGCAACTTTCAATTGTAGTTCATCAGTTTCTGGTTTACTACTGTCCATTTACATATGGAACCAGATCTGCTGGCATGGTGGGTTTTCTCTCTCCATTTTCATGGAGGGGCAACAGCATGCAGCATACGTTCTTGAAAATAAGTGTGTGCAAAGACTAAGGCAGACTTTCAAATAAATGTAAAGGGGGCAAAAGTAGGTCAGACTTTACCCAGCAGTCTTGATATTAACCTATGTTTCTTAATTTAGTTTATCTGAAAAGCATGTGTTGGGATACAATCATGGTCTTCTATTATTGATGCACAATACAATTTAATTCTTAAAATACCCATTTTTTCTAAAGTACATTCAGCAATAATAGTCCTGGTTTCAAAATCCAGTTATTCCCATTACTAAGGCAGAGTTAGTGTATTTGACCTACCTAATATTTTATTTGCTGGAATACTTACATAAGCTTAGGAATCTTGAATACAGTAGCTGTAGTTCATTAGACCTGCTGTCTTCACCCTGAGCTTTTACCTGGTTCAGATCATCTATACTGCTTTTTGGGGCTGTTTTTTGTTTGTTTGGAAAGAGCATGTGCACTCACACAGGCTGTCCCCATGAGGCTGCAGGGGTAGCCAGATCCTAGTTCTGACAGCACGGTGTTTCTGCAGTTAGTCCTTCAGGGCTCTTCCTCAGCTGGCACAGGACAGCCAGAAGCACAGTCTATCTTTCTTGGCACACAGAGAGTGCACAGAGAAGCATTCTTGGCTGGGGGGAGTGATAGAAATGCTGCTCTGAATATTTTCAGCTAGGAAGCAGCAGCTTCCAGCAACCAAAGGAGCCACCCTAAAATAGGGGAACTGCTGGGCAGAGATAAGAAGACGTTAAGTCACCTTTGTTTTACTTGCCTATGTAGGTGGCTCTGAAGGAACAGATAATCTACACATCACCTTGTAAAAGAAGTTAGGAGAAATAGCAAGCAAAATCAAACCAATTCTTTTTCTACCACCCTGAGAAGAAACTGTAGAGAGGAAAAATGATATTCCTTGTAAAAGAAGTTAACTTTGAAATGCTGTATTTTAAATTGAAAGATCCTCTAGATGATGCAGCTCAGCCATTCTTTGCAACAAACACACAAAATTCTTTAGAAGAAAAGTTTTTGGAGGTCCAAATTATTCACTTATAGCAAAATAACCTTTGTTATCTATAACAAAGGTTATAATTATTATAAAGGCTATAATAAAGAAAACACGGACCTTGGTGACCTTGGTGACATGACCTAAAAAAACCCCAAGAGCTGTTACAGGGAATGAATCCTGCCCCTTCTAACTATGAGAGACATAGAATTCTGTCCATTAAAGTCTCCATAAGGAAGGCTAGTCTATGAAGGACTGGTTACCTTGGACATCAAGGAGATGAAATTCCAAATGGAGCCCTCTTCTGTCCCCAAGGGACCTGTTCCCTTCTCTGTGCTGCAGGAACACCCTGGCTTAGTGGTGGATGTAGAGAAAAGCTGTCTGTGTCCATGTCGTGTGTCCCATCCCCCGTCCTGGCCCCCGGCCCCCCCTTTTTTTTTTTTTCTTGTGGAAGCACCTGCATGGAATAGTGGTAAGAAAGGGTACAATGCACTTTTACACACCTACAGAAAAAGGCATGGGCACTCTCATAAAGTAAGCTCGGCCTAAATATTTCAGAGTGGGAGCTGGCTTCACCCAAGGGGAGTTACTAGCCAGTTGAGGTGTTCATTATTGTAGAACACAATGAAGAATGGAAAGGGCTGGCTGTCCAACAGAAATGTTTCTTGCTAAAATACTATGGCTGAATGTATCTCTAGTGCCTTAATTGGGATTATGCCAACTGGTCCATTTTCACCTTTGTTCTTCATAGAGAAAAAAAAAAGATAAATTACAAATCTAAGCAGTGTAAATCTTATCCATCCTTATCTAGAAGCACCTGGAAAGCTTGGGAAACTTTCCAGATTTTGGAGATCAGCAAAACTAGACATGTCTGTTAGAAATAGTTCTTACTGTGGGGGTTCAGTCACTGTTAGTAAATGATCAGGGTTTCTCTCATTTCCTCCTAGGGTACCTGATTTCTAGCAAATGTTAGATACAGTATGTATTATGCCAAGCTTGCTTCTGTAGTCCCTGCTTGATTAAAAGCTCCAAAGGAATGGGTCTTGGAGCTTGGATTTGGCATATAAAGACATGTAAGAAGATTTGGTGGAGGAAATATCCAATTCATATTCTTTAAGGAATTCAAAATCTTGCTCTCATGAATGTAGCATGCTGTTAGAAGATCAAAAATGAAATCCTTAAATTGTAATACTTTACAATAATTACATGTATAATACAGTCGGGAATCCATCTATTTGGTACTTTTACTCAGCTCTTTTAACCATGCGTCTGGTTTCAAAGTATGTTTTTTAACAGAGCTGTTTTGTTCTGTCTTTATTGCCATGCTTCTTTATAGTACAAAACTGAATAGGAACACAGCTGAAGGTAATACCATGTGCAAGCTCTGATATGGTGCCTCATTAACATTATTTGCAACAAATATTACATCACATGCTTGATGTAATAGACATTCAAAGGAAGTTTCCGTGAAGTGCCTGCAGTTGTATTTTTTCATTTATTCATATCACTCAGATAATTTGTACCTGCACAACCCCATGATTAAGTTCTGTCACAAACTATACCTAATTTTGCGTTCTCCATTTGTCTGTCTAAGGACAAAATAGTTGTTCATAAGCAACACAATATTGTATGCAACTAATATGTTTCTTATTTAATTTAGCCAACAGTGATGACAATACAAATGAGAAGGAAAGAAACTTGAAAGAATTTGTTTTCCCATGTTTGGAGAAACCAGCAAATACTTCAAGTTTGGCATCTCAGTTTAAGAAGAATGACCAGGAGACTACAGTTGACTCTTCAGTATCACCTCTACAGGAGCAGCCTGAAAATTTAGTTTTTGCAAGTGGGGTAGCTGAAGCAAATCACCTTATAGACTATCAGGAAAATAATCTTTCTGATGAAACTGTCTCTCTAATGCAGCACTCTGATTTTGAACTTGCCACAGAAAAAGCGCATAACAAAAACTGTGCAGACAATAAAAAGGAAGATGACGCAGAAGGGTCTAAGGAGGAGAAAATAACTCATGTAGGGACTTCCCTTTCCCCAAAAGAAGAGATGGAAAGTCAAAAATATGACATCATCAAGAAAAGCACTGCAGCACTTCTTTCTTTGACAGGTATTTCTTCTACCAGTTGCCCTGATACGCCTGATTTGCACTCTAGTCTAACCATGCAAGACAGTGACCTTTCTCGCCTTATAGATGAAGTTTCTTTAGTGAATGAGAGTGAGATGGATAGTGCTGTCTCAGCTCTGATTGGGCAGTTTGATGTCACAGATGATGAAACTAATCTTACTGCTGTATCAAGCCTCCATGGCACTAGCAGCCAGGCCTTCAGTATGACAGCTGCACACGCATGTGTGCTTACCGAGGATCCTAACAGTCCCTGTATGCACAACTTTGCTGTCACAAAAGCCATCAAATCCCCTTTGTTCTCCACTCCAGATACTACCTTGTTCTCCAGCCCTGAGACTGCAGAGTATTCTGTTGCCCATGAAGCAACTCTTACACCAGCTTCTGAATGTAAGACCCACACTGGATTACTTTGCAAGAAGAAATTAAATAGTATAGAAAATAACATGCCTAGCTCTCCTTGTCCATCACCTCTCTCTTTGCTAAATACAAATTCCAAAAGAATATGTGGAACAAAGTCTGGAACAAGCTGGGAAGCCTGCAAGACTGCTAGTTCTTTTGCTTCCAATAGCCTCATCTTTGAGGAGGCACTTGTTGACCCTCTCAGTGGCGAGAATTCAGAAAGCAGCAGTCTTATAGAAGTAGATGGGGATTCTCAAGATCTGTTGGTAACGGCATGTGAGTATAAAAGGGAAGACATGAGCCAGTTGGCTTCCCCTTTGAAACTGAGGCAAAAGCAGGAGGCTGGGCATGATGGAGAGAGGCCTTCTGAGAGCAGTGCAACTGTTGAGCTCCGTGCTGCTGCCCTGGACTGCTCAGAGAACTCCAGGACTGCAGGGAGCTATCTCCCTTTTCCAGTGTGTGAAAATGTTGGTTTCTTGTATCATCATCATTCAGATAAACAGAAAAATGTAATGTGTACCTCCAAGAGATCTCAGCTCAACATACACTCACCACTGCTCAAAAATGCTTTGTCTTTCCCCCCTCATTCAGCCATCAATCAGACTAGCCCTTGCAAATCCAAGAGTCTTGGTGACTTAACATCAGAGGATATTTCCTGCAATTTTGAAAGTAAGTATCAGTACATAAGTAGGAGCTTTATCTCATCAGGCATGAGAGACAAGAAACTTGCCGCTATGAAGAATATGAGACCACATTCAACAGATGCTCTGACGGAACAGCTGAGGAAGCTGGTGTCCCTGGACCAGGAGGACAGCTGTCAAATGCTGTACTCCAGGCAGATTGATGAAGATTGCCCAAAAGCACTGGTCAGAAAACTCTCCTCCAGAAGCCAGAGCAGAGTTCGGAACATAGCCAGTCGTGCCAAGGAGAGGCAGGAGGCTGCCAGCAAGCAAAAATCTTCTAACACAAGTAGTGTAGCAGGGGTTGTCCTTCGGAACAAGCCCTCAGCATCTCCTCATGTTATCAACAGGCATTCAACAGGCTCCTACATAGCCAGGTACCTGAATGGCTTCCCTGGGGAGGATGTGGAGGGCCGAGGAATGCCAGAGGGTGCATGTGCTGCTTTGCACTATGGCTGTAGCGACCAATTATATACACGTGATTCTGTTCTGCAGCTGGAACACAGTAATGATGATAAACCTGAAATTTATTTCCTGCTGAGACTGTAGATTGTATAAATGTACATCTTCAAAGTTTACAAACTATTACACTGAGAAATGAAGGATTTTTAGCAAGAAATACTTTTTGAGGGATTAAATTATTTAGAAATGTAATTTCATGCTAGTGAGCCACTCATGATTTAATGTGCCCTTTCTTATCAAAGCTTATGTAAACAGAATCCATGCTTCATCCTTATGTATGTATTATTTTGATTTAGAAATTATAAAGTGAAGTAGGCTGGGGATTGTCTGCATGCAGTAAGCATTTGTAGCATTTTTGTATTAGTAATGCTGTACTTGAATGCCTAATATTGCAGTGAATGCAATAGTATTCTGTTTTCACAATGTCCTTGTCCTGCTGTTTGTAAAAACATTTTTAGTGATCATTTTTGGCCTTTCATGCAAATTTTACCAAGCATTGTGCTTTCTGTTGTTGGTAATGTCCCTGGGGTAAGACTGCTGAACTAGGGCTTGTTCTGTCCAAGAAGCAGTAGCCATGGAATGAGACCCCCTCATTGGCATCACTGTTTTCACTCCAACTTTTACACATTTCCATGTATGAGCTATGATTATACAGCAAACAATTTGTGGAATTAGGGTTAGTCCCAATTTGTGAGTAATGTAGATTTGTCTTCTGCACATTCTATGAAATATAATAACAGTTGTCTTCATTTTGGTTACTGTGTTGAATGTTCATTTTGGGACAGAGTGGAATGTGGGAGTAATTCTGCATTTATGAATGGAAAACACTGAATTTCTGCATATTTTGTTATTATGAATTTTTGCTATTGGTTGTATGTGTAGCTATGCAGTAGTAGTGCAGTAGCAGATCTGTTTTCTGTATATTTGTAATTTTCTGGCTAAATTGTTGACAGTCAGTGAAATATTTAAAGCTGACATGCTAGAGTGACTATTTTGACAGTCCATCTTTGTCTTTTTCCAAAAGTAAATTGAGTGAATAATCGCAAATACCTGAAACTTTCCTGCAGCAAACAACACAGCTTTATTTTGGTTTTGAGATATTCTTTGCCTTTTCTGTAAGTTTCTTACATGTAGAAGATGTACCTTTTACCTTTCTTTTGTAATGAAGAGTATTACTATTCTTGAAAACATCATTAAAATAGATTTTTAAGCACTTGATTACTTGCTTACTGAAACTATAGCAAATCCAATTATGCTTAAACTAACAGTAAATGGTGGCTGCAGACATCTATCTTGTCATGAGCTTGCAATAAGGTTTCATGAAGGGAAAAAAATGTTGTCATTTCACATGATGGGAATGGTTCTTAGCTGGAAATCTGCAGCTGGGCTTGCTTTCTTTTCTTTATAGGAAACCATGTTTACTGAGTAGGTCCAAGTGCCTGAATGTGCCTATTTTGTTCCATTAAGGGTCTAAGAGATGCAACTGGCTGTTATTTCAATTGCTTAGGAGAGAACAGTGTCTTTTCTAAATAAATAGCATTTTTCCATGGAGGAGCAGACCCAGATACTGGATTAGTCCCTTAAACTTTGGACCCGAATGTCTATTCTGGTACTTGTGATACAATTCCAAAAGTGTGAGTGAAGCCACCTTTAACTTCAGGGAAGTTCAGAAGCTCTCTGCCTTTTGGTGTCAGAATTCTCCTGAAAGAGAGATGGTTTCAAATTGATACTTACCTGTGGCTTACCTGCTGTGGTAGTGTAGATGTTTTGCCAAGTGAAGGAGGGGATGTGTGCAGGCTCTGATCTGTTCTGCTGAATGCTGCCCGTTCCAGATGCTCACACACTATATCCAGATATATTTACTTGTATTAGTAGAAACTATAAATTCTCTAGAAATAACAGACATGAAAAGTGCCTTGTAATTAAGAAAATACTAAAATCTCCATCACAGAAGATGAAAAAACTAGACTTGAAGGTTGTTAGTTTAAATTGGAATTGATTTAGAAAAATTGTATGGTGCGTGCAGGAGGTCAGAATAGATCATTACAGTGGTCTCTTATGACTTAATCTCTTTTACTTTTGTCTTAATTTTAGAAGTTAATTTGGATGAAGACACTTTTCTGTGTGAAAGTGAAATTTTACTAGCAAAACTGGGTAGGGCTTCTGTAACATAGACTGAAGCCAAAGATCTGGCTCAGTGAGTTTTCCTCTCACTGGGCTTAGTGCTGTGGGCTTTTTGTTTTGGTTTGGGGTTTTTTTCCTTGCCAGTGTTTGAATTGGAGAAGGGTCTAAGCTAAAGTCAGAGACATTTTCTTCTTTTATGTTCATAATTATAAAAGAAGAAAAGCTTAGTAGCAAATATAAGTGCTAAAAAGTCAATGGTATTATTTTGCACATCTTATGCGTTTGGAGTATATGTATATATATACGTATACTGCACATATATGTGTAATATGTTTAGTATTTTTTATTAAAGCAAGTGTACCAGTTGTTTTTGCAAGATAACCATTTGACCATCTCTCTCTTAATTTACTAGAAATGGAGAGCATTCAGATTCTGGAATGAAGAGCTTGAGATTCAGAGGAGCTGAGTCCATACTACCCTTACAGAATAGGCAGGTGAAGAATTTTCCCCAAGACTGGCCTGCCTTCTGTTTTCCTGCCAGCTGGCATAGCATCCAGTCCAAGTGCAGTGCTGTTTCTCTTTGGGTACCAGGTCAGAAAGTATTTCTAATCCCCAAAAGCCATTCCTATGCTTGCTGTTAAGTATATGGCTAAGGTATTCACAGAATTAGGAACCATTCTATAAGCAGATGTCAAAGGTGCTTGAAACCGCAAGTTAAATTTTCCAAATGAGGGCCTGTATAAACAATATAATCCATATGGCTTCTGAATCTGGAATTTACAAATAGTAAAAATGTAGGGCAAAACCAAAAGATGAAACAGAAAGTTAAAGGCATTGTTTATCTGATAAACTAATACTTATTTGTGTGTTAACTTGGAAGTTAAGATGAATTGCAGACAGGTAGACAGCACTTTCCAGTGAAGTAAGTTGGTATAAATCAGTTATTCTAAAGGAGATGTACTGCATTCTGTACCAGTTTATATTCTCAATTCCAGTGGCTTTTATATACCCAGGATTTCTATTGTATCTTCAGTTTTTAGTTTAACTGAGTGAGCTTCATTTTTCTTTCATGGAATGGAAGAGCTATAGACAAAAATACATTCCTATAGTGATAAGAACTATAAATAGTGTACAATACCAGTCTGTTACAGGTAATGTTTCATTTCTAAGTACTGGGCCGAATACATCTCTGGTGCAACTAAAAGCTCTGATCAGAGAAGACTAAATCTGCCTTATGAGATACAAACTTCTTTGCATGTTAAGCCAGTGTGTTTTAATTAAATAGCACAAACTTTTTCTGTTAAATTCTGATACTTGGCAAATAACTTATATACAACATATTTGCTCCATGCATGCCTCTGGAAGTCACTGCTGCTACTGCTCCAGAAAGCAGCCATGTGAGAGTCAACAGGCTAACTGATGCTGAGCCTGGGCTTGCTGACTGCTACGCTTATAGTCTAGGAATCAGGCTAGTTCTGTAGCTTCCAACTTGTAGAAGGAAATGGACAGCCTCTTTGAGATACTTCCATGAGCCTGGAAGCATGCTGCCAATCCAGCTGCTGCAGTGATGTTCCCATCACAAAGGTGGCCTGGCATATCTGAAAACACACTGGTGATCCTCCTGTGCCTGGAGGATGATGGTGTTCCTCCCCATGTCAGGGGGGTTGGAACTTGATGATCTTAAGGTCCTTTCTAACCTAACTCTTCTATGACATAATGGTGGTCTAATGTGATACTCTCAAAAAAACACACAAATGTTTGTCTCACTGTGAATTTGTGCTGCAAAAATGATAGCAGTATCAGAGAAAATCTAACCCAGAAGTAAATATGCTTCATATTTCAATACTAAAATGTGATGCTGAATAGCAGCAGGAATGGGACAACTTTGGAAAACTGAGATTGCTTGCTGCGGTAGGCTGGTGTGCTAGATAGTAAAATGAAGGGGCACTGTATCAAGAAATTAAGTACTCTCTGAACTCATCTTGGTCTTTAAACCCCTGTGAGCATCTGGTACAGAGATTACAAGAAGCGTAGTATAGAGCCAGGATTTTTAAATGTATGATAGAACAGACCAGCAATCTGCAGTTCAGACATTTATAAGGCCATTCATTTTTAGTTGTTCCCCAAAGTTAATTACACTGTACATGAACAAGGCTGCAGCTTTTTGAAAATCCATCTAATGAAGACTTTTATTGGCGCAGAATTTGTTACAAACTTCAATTTATTGCAATATTACTCTCAGCACTTGTAACCAAATATTTCTGGTTACTATTTGTCTAGCTTCACTTTCCAGCATGAAACTATGTTTCATCTGACTGCTCTGTCATAAACATGAGACCACAGCTTTCTTTTGGACATCCTACATGGATGGACCCTGAAGTCTCCCTTTTAAAAATATTTTATTTGTTCCTGAATGTCTCCTGTGAAGATCATGAAGTTTCCAGCACCATTCAATAGCTAGGCACCACAACCAGTTGAAGCATGTCAGAGGCAGTTATGTCAGTGGAAAGCATGGAGGTACGATGATTAGTACCAGATTGTGGTTGTATTTATAATGTAAGGGCATTTAACCTGTCTGGCTGCAATATTGCAGTTGAAAAATCTGTTTGGTGGGTATTTGTTGTGTCTCCCAACTATTTTATTTTTTTTTTAATTCTTTAGAGGTTGGAGTTCTACGTTTGTAAATATAATTTGCATTTTTTTTCTGTCTGAGATTCATTTTTCCTTCCTACCATCTTAGCTCACTGTCCAGCTCAGAAATGAGTTCTTTATTATTTTGCATTCCTCAAATTCTTATTTCCTCTGTAAACCTTAATCATTACCAATTTAACACTTTTTTTTTTCCAGGTCATTGATACAGCACAGGACCAATGTCTAAGTCTTACAGGACTCCTATACAAATGTTCTTGCTTGCCACTGATTTACTGTCTGTAGCTCAATTTGGAGGTATAGTTGCTAACCAGCTTTGTGCTCTTCTAGCGAGTGTCATAATGATCATATATCATTCAAGTCTCTTGATGAAAATGTCATGAAGCACCTGATTAAATGCTTTATAGAAAGCTAAACACTCATCACTGTCATCATCACTCTTACCTGTATAGA
Source organism: Agapornis roseicollis (assembly GCA_002631895.1). NCBI lineage: Eukaryota > Metazoa > Chordata > Aves > Psittaciformes > Psittacidae > Agapornis > Agapornis roseicollis. Next base: position 477,329 of record NDXB01001074.1, read on the forward strand.
CTGAACTCTTATAATTCATGTCCAAACTAGTAAATCTAGTTTCTTTAACCCTGTTTTGTTTGGTATTATTATCCTCTTTTAACTCTTTCTAAACAAATATTTCCTTACTTATTCTTTAATTACTTTTATTACTTTGCCCAATTTCTGCATCAGACTCTTAACCAAGAGTTATTTCTCTTGTTGCATTTACTTTTTTAAATACTTGTACACATTAGTTGTATTTCAGCCCTATGCAACTTTTGGAACTTTTGCAATCAGAAGGCTTTCTTCATTAGCTTTCCTTTCTCATCTTAAATAAGATGGAGCTCTAAAAGAGTCGGGTTTTATTCTTTTTTTAGGCTGATGCGCATGTAGATTTGTTTTGGCAAGATTTTAAGGCTGGTTTTGCAGCGGGGAAAACAATGTTTGGGACCCTCACTCCACACATATGAAGTGTGGCAATGTGATTACACTGATTACAGATCTGCTTAGACATGCAGAAGGAGACATAAATTAAATTTCTATCAGATGCTATCTTTTAAAGTCCCATGTTGATTGGGGCAGAAATAAAATGGGCAGTGCCTTCACTGGCCTACTTGAGCATGGAAGTGTGTGTGTGTGTGTGTGTGTGCGCGTATGTATAAAAGCCATGGAAGTAGAAATGTGTTCTTTAGTATGGAAATGTAGTACCTTGTATAGCTGTGGAGCAAACAGGAACATTTGGAATCCAGGTACAGCTTACAGCTGGCTTANATGGAAATGTAGTACCTTGTATAGCTGTGGAGCAAACAGGAACATTTGGAATCCAGGTACAGCTTACAGCTGGCTTACCTTACCTTCTCTTGCTGTTTGTCTGCAAGTGTTTTTATGTCAGACGTACAAGTGTGTATTTGTATGTATAAGATGATGTTCTGGGAGGAAGGAGAAGGAGGGCACCTGTAATTATTGCAGTGGCTTTATTAGTCCTTTGCTTAAGAAAAAGTTGTTTCTTGAATACAAAAACTTTTTGCAAGAGACTTGTCTTTACATATGGCTTCACTCAAGCACTGCTATAGTCCTAACAGTGTTTCTAGGGTCCAGATACAGAGAGAATAATACTGTCAGCCTCTTCTGCAAGTGGAGTTAGGTTATTTATATGCCTGCCTTTGCTGCTTCAGTTTGCACGTATGTGTGTGCAGCAAAGACACAGGCATTTAATGAATGGTGAAATGGTCAAAGGGAGTTTGAGATTCTGAATGGACTAAATTTTTACAAATTGCTTTGGCAAGTACCTGCCAATAGAGATAGATCCTCTTTTTCTTGGTGGGTGAATTTAAAAGCACTGTGAACTTCCATTTCAGACTTTATGATGACATGGAAATAGCCTTCATATTCAAAATGTAGGATCTAATCTTGGCATGCAGCAGATATGGCCATGTAAAAAATGAATGGGAACTCAGGGGTCTGGAATATGTCAGTACTCCAGGACAGGTTTACTCCTGGAAGCTGCACTACTGATGGTCAAGGTCACCTTGCTGGTTCCTACTCGTACTGTGCAGTGATACAAGAGAGTAGAAGGTTTTGGGAATAAAACCACCTCAACTCATACAAAACATCCATGCAGCACTGCATGGCACTTTGTTGTTTCCCTTTTATGACCAGCGCTAGAGATAAAGTACTAAATTAGATCTGCTCCGTCACCTTTGTGTGACAGTTATTTCCCTGAAGCTCTGTTCCAGATTCATGCAATGTTCTGTAATGGCATTAGTTGGATGGTTAATTTAAGTGCATCTGGATATAGACTTAAATTTGTCAGTAAAGTCAGGCAGTATTTTTGTGATCCTGATCTCATTTTAATGAATAATAGTCTTGAGAAAGCACATTTTTAAGGGAAACAGATGTCTTGAAGCAGATTATTAATTCATGCTTAGTTTTCAAGCACTCATTTGACTTTCAGGGTTTTTAAAGTGACTTTTTTCTTTTAATTTGTGCTTCACATCTTAAACATTTATAGTGAAAATCTTAGTTAAAGATGTAGTAGTCTAAAATGTCACTTTTAAATTCAGTGGGGAAGTTCTGCTGAAAATCAACACTGCTGAAAAAACAGCATAGATTTGCAGAGTGTCTGCTAGTCAGGTTGAGTTCACTTTATTTTCAGCACTACTTTTTTTAAGTAAAATTAAAAAAATGTAGTTGCATCTGAGTGGATCCTCTTGCAGGACAGGGTTCAGCAGAAGGAGGAATAAAATCACGTGCTAATTTGAGGTCTTTTAAGTCAGTGTGCATCCAGCATGTAACTATTGCAGTTGACAGAGTTTCCCCAGGCATTTGCTAGGATGGGAGCCCATTTCTTGACTACTCATCTCCATTCAGAGATGTTCAAAAGGCTAGTAGAGATGAAAGTTTGATTTAAAACTTGTTTCAGGTTTCTAGTACTTTTCCATATCTGATCTGCAAATAGAGGTGATGCTGAATAAGGAAGATGGTAATTAATACCCTGGTATTTATTTACTTTGTCTTGGGACTAAGATGTTAAATATGTAAAATATATGCTTAGGCTTCTTAAGGGTCAGGGTGCATGTGCTGTTTCGAATTAATTTAAATAAATAGTAGCACTATTGACCTGCACTCCCACTTTATTCCTATAGCTTGAGTGAGAACCTAGTTATGCTTAGTATTTGCATAAAATAAGGCTTTAGCACTAATTAGCTGTGTTCTTAATTATGGAAGATAATCGCTATTATCTGGGTTTCTGTTTTGATCTGTCCAGTCAGTGAGCAAAGGGTCAGCTCACTTGAATGCATAATAGCCTCTGGAGGAGACCCTTCGGTCTCTGGCTGAATGGGTAGGGTGCATTAGGTGACTAGTTTTAATTTGGTACTCATTAGCTTCTTAAAGCTGCAATCCTGGCTCTCTTCATCCTGCACATACACATACATACAAAGTGCAGAGTGTTTGAGGGTATTTACGAAGCATGAGCTGAGAGAACCTGTTCCCATGTTAGCTCACCAAATGAAGAAATCTGATGCCACCATAAAGTGTTTGTTGCTCTCCAGAGATCTTGTTCTTAACTAGAAAGGTTGCAGCAACCACAGGGAATCTGCTGATGGAATAAAAGACAAAATCTGAGAACAGTTTGAGATAAAACTGACAGCATCCTTCAAGGGTAAAAGGGGACAAAGACAAATGTTTCAGGGCCACTTAAGTAAAGCCAGGCAATAGAGAGTTAAAGCTGCTGCATTGATTTACCCAATGTTAAAGTTGTGGGAACAGGAGCCATAAGACCTTTCTTGTGGCAGCGTCCTTCCCCATCCACATTTGTATAGGAGAAAGTTGAGGAAGAATTAATCTTTCTGGGTTTCCCTGGAGCCAATAGATGTTTTCATGAGATAAACCAAGAATTTAGTCATTAAAATAGTTTCAATATGAAAGAAAAATCCTCAACAGTCTCTGCCTCTGGTTTCCATGCTCAGTCTCTCTGTGCCAAAAACTACTGAAGCAGCTTTGCAGCAGGAATACTGCTAGACGTGACAGCAGGAGTGAAGGGAGAAAGCCTGATGCACACATGTCCAGTAAATTGTTCCTTTTATTTCCTTGCTTTTTAGTCAAAAGATGTGAAACTGTGTATTTCTTTTGCCAGTAATTCAAGTTCATGCATTATCCGGCCAGTAGGATGGAAGACCTTCTCTGCTGTAGGTCTTTGCTAGGAATCATGCAGAAGGATTCAGTCCAGTGCCAGTTTCTCTCTCTTCAACGGTTTTGGCAGCCCCTGCTGTTGCAGCTAATAGAGATGCTAAATGCAAGATGAATAGATACAAGCCACAGCTGACTTCTGTTTCTAAATGCAAAGCTTTAAACAATAATTACTTTACGTAGTTTGTTTGAACTATGTAACAGTATAAATTAGACCTAAATTCATAGTTGTTGATCATACACATCAAATAATGTTTTCATTTGTTTTAAAGTGAAAAAACTGTGGAGAAAGTGCTGGTATGACTTGTAGAAAACAACACTGTAAGCATGGCAATTATGGGTTTCTGATGTATTAAAGCCTTGCCAGGCTCAACATTCAGTCCAGTGCAGTTGCTGAATGAATATGTGTTCTAGAAAGATCTGTAGTTCTGAGTACTACTTTGCACTGTAGTTCTGAGTAGTTCGGTAGTTAAGGAGCTTCATATATGGAAAATCCTGTGTCAAGGAGCTCAGTTTCACACTGGACACACTGGACTGGCAGCCCCAGGCTCCATCAGCTACCAATGTTCTTCATTCTGGATAGGTGTTGGTGAAGTCTCCAATAACCTCTCTTCCTTAGGACTATAGGAGGTGGCAGCAAGAGATGTTTGTTCTTGTCAGACAAAATGAGACTATCTTTTCACTTGGTAAAAAGACCACCTGTGCTGTACGGTGCTTGTAGACCACACAAGTCCTATCTTTTTGCCTTCCGGAGCCAAAGCACCAGTGTGCTGGTATATGGTCAGGATGTTGATAATACAAGTTACTGTCATATAATTCTGAACAGCGTGAATTTCTGCTCCAGACATTACTAAAGAAGGAATTAGAGGATGATAATATGTGCTTGCTCTTAAACGCCAGCAACTTTAAGGTTGGTTCTTATCAAAGCAGGCTATGCTGGAAGATACTGCTTGAAGAAAGGATTTCCAGAATAGTGTTTGCAGGTAATTCTCTCTATAAAGTAAAGGAGAAGGATGAGATAGTAGCAAGAAGAATGTTGTTGCAGGCTCATTATCTCTCTAATTACTTGTAATTGAGCAGCATCTTTGGTAGCGTCTGCTTGCTCAGTAGTCTCTAGCCACCTTGGCTCTAGACACCCAAGAAGTATTTGTTCCCCTGTGCATGCATCAAAATGCTTTGGATGCAAAATCAGATTAGGCAGATGAAAATGGCGCAAGCCAGGTTAGCCTCTGTGGGCAAAGGAGAAGGAACAAAGGATATGAAGGAGGAAAGAAAAAATTTCTTTGTTTCTGATAAGCATGGAGGGCAAGCTTATTAGATGGCATGAATGTCTTTTCCAGGAGCTGGACCCCAGTGAGGGGAAGGCAGATCCTTCCAGCTCTGCCCTCTTAATGCCAGCTTGACCCTTACTCACCCACGTTTACTGTGAGGTCCCTGAAACATGGGCCCTGTGTTTTGAATTATCATTTCCAGAGATGGAGCAGTGTGGAAGGACTTTGAGGGAGCTCACCTGTATTTTCCTGTACTTTCAGGATGTTGATGGATGGAAATTTGCTTCTTACCTATACTTTTTAAGGTGCACATTGCTTTAGAGCAACAGATTTGTATCATGACGAGTACAACAGACTCATACTTAAAAGAAAATCCTAACAAGAAAGTACATGATATTTTTATCGCATGACACTGAACTAAGCAGGATTACTAAGCATGTTAGTCTATTAAGGCCTTTATGGCTTTCTCTGAATGTGAACTGAACTTTTAAGGCTGGAATTGGATCTTCAAGGGCAGGAGTTGCATGCTGCAACACTTGTGCACATTGCCAAAGAACAGGTTACATACTCTTCTTCATTCTTTTGTGACTATAAATATATTGTCTCAGTATTCTTCTAATACTCCAGTATCACATTAAATTACAAACAAATGTTCCTGTTTGGCAACTACAGTTCTACTGCACTTATTTAAGTGGCTGTTCTTACACCTGCATTGTGTATAATGATGCCTAGAAGAAGGGAGAGGCTGGGATATTATCATAGAATAGTTAGGGTTGGAAGGGACATTCAAAGGTCATCTAGTCCAAACCCTCCTGCAATGAGCAGGGACATCTTCTACTAGATCAGAACTGCATGCAGCCTGGCCTTGAATGTCTCCAGGGATGGTGCATCTACCACCTCTCTGGGCAACCTGCTCCAGTACTTTACCACCCTCACTGTAAAAAAATTCTTCCTCACGTCCAGCCTAAATCTCCCCTCTTTTAGTTTAAAACCATTACCCCTTGTCCTATTGCAACAGGCCCAGCTAAAAAAGTCTCTACCCATCCTTCTTACAGGCCCCTTTCAGGAACTGAAAGGCTGCAATGGGGTCTCCATAGAGTCTTCTCTAGGCTAAACAACCCCAGCTGTCTCAGCCTTTCCTCATAGGACAGGTTGTTCCATTCCTCTGATCATTTTTGTAGCCCTCCTCTGGACCCTCTCCAACATGTCCGTATCTTTCCTGATGGAGGACTCCAGAGCTGTACACAGTACTGCAGGGGTTGGTCTAACCACAGCAGAATAGATGGGGAGAATCACCTCAAGAATCACCTCCCTTAACCTGCTGACCATGGTCCTTTGGATGCAGCCCAAAATACAATAGGCCTTCTGAGTTGTGAGCTCATGTTGCCAGCTCATGTCCAATCTTCCAGCCACCAGCATCCCCAAATCCTTCTCTGGATTAGTCTCAGTTCCTTCATCCCTGCCCGCTTTCCTCCCCCCTGCTCCAGGAGGGATGGGGAGGAGAATCGAAAGAATGTAACTCCCAGGAGTTGAGATAAGAACAGCCCAGTAACTAAGGTATAACACAAATCACTACTGCTACCACCAATAGTAATAATGATAAGGGAAATAACAAGGGAAGAGAATACAACCACTCTACCTGCTGACCGATACCCAGCCCGACCGAGCAGTGATCTAGCCCTACTAGGTAATTGGCCCCAGTTTATATACTGGGCATGATATACTGTGGTATGGAATACCTATTTGGTTAGTTTGGGTCAGGTGTCCTGTTTCTGCTTTCTCCTGGCTTCTCCTGCCCCTCCTCACTGGCAAAGCATGAGACTCAGAAAGGCCTTGATCAGAGTAATCATTACTGAGCAACAACTAAAGACACCGGTGTTATCAGTGCTGTTCCCAGGCTGAAAGTCAAAAACACAGCTCTGCACCAGGTACTAAGAAGGAGAATAAACGACTGTGACTGCTGAACTCAGAACAATCTTGCAGCCTGTATTGATACTGGGGGTTGCCCTGACCCCGCTTTGGCCTTATTGAACTTCATAAGGTTTGCATGGGCCTACTTCTCAAGCTTGTCCAAGTCCCTCTGGGTGGCATCTTTTGAACTACCTTTAATGCAATTCCTCCGGAAAACAAAGAAAACACAAGTAGGGAGAGCAACATCTTCAACTGTAGTGTTTATCAGATTTTGGGTCCTTTAAAATCTCTCTGGGTTTGGACTTGGCATTGCTATTCTCTCTTAAATAGAAGTTTAGTCTCCTGTTAAAAAGGAATGCATACTAAACCAGTTGATGCTTTTCTTCCTATGGAAAAAAAAAGTTCAGCTATTAAAGTTCAGCTGTTTTTTCATTTCTGAAAGATTGTTGTGTCTTGTGATTCTGCTCTGAATTGCTTCTCTGTGTGTATTTGGTTCCAATGTATCAGTAACAGCTGAAACAAAAAAAAAAAAAAGAGCCAGACTACCTCAGAACACCCTGTTGGTTCCTTCTCCTTCTTTATTTCTTTAAGCCTAAGAAAAAGCAGCTGCCAATATGTTCAGCGGCTGGCAAGTAAAGCACTGTCAGTACGGCTGACTTGCTGTGAAATATTAGTAAACAAGCAGTTACGTGAACGGTAGCCAAGTTTAACAAGATCTCCACTTATTACCCTGTCATTTTTTGTGGAAGGGTATGCCATTGCTGTCAGATCCATCTGTTTGATTGCACAGCCCTTGCATAGAAATCATCTAGTCTTACACATGGGGAAAGATTTTGGAGAAACCTGAAACCAGGAATGCAAGATGAATAGAAGATCTGTGAATAAATAGTTAGAACTCCATTTAGGTAAATGACTGTCTAGCTCAGAGCAGCCAGCTTTTGTTATGTTGTGTGCAGTGGTGAAAAATCTGGCTATCTGGCCCAACACAAACATGATTTGTTGTAGTCTGTGTAGCTCAAATGTTATCCGCAGCTTGGTTCATCACAAACTGATACAGAAAGGAGATGCAAGAGAGACATTGCTGGGGAAAGCCACAGAAGAAAAGCATATAAGATGTTATCACGTTAAACCTTTTTTTCCTTTCAAAACCAGACGAATTAACCTGATCACTTGCTGTGAAAATCACTGCTGGTGTAATTGGAATACCTTTCTTGGAAGCAGTGGCATGGAAAACTTAACAAATGCTGGAGAAACTTCAAGGGATAAATACATAATCCTCATGATATTATCGTACTGTTTTTCGTATTCCGTCTAAAAGGTTGAACAAAAGTTGCAGGGCAAGATTGATTGAATGGTCTCTTCTTCTTTTAGAGCACAAGTCTTACAAGGAGCAGCTGAGGGAAATCCAAACTGGGTATCACATTTCAGTCATTGTCAATCAAGAAACAAATAATAGTTAGACTAATTCTAAAACTATTTCAGTAAAAAATTAATACTATTTCTGCTCTCCTTCATAGTGATGAATCAATCTAATCCTGTCAAACCTGTCTTCTTGCTGCTTTAGTGTAAATGAGCTTAACGGGAATTCAGAGGCCCTGCTGAAAGGACTGACAGTGGAACAGGATGAAGGGACAGCAGAAGCATGGTAGAATGTTGAGAGAAACTGAAGTTTTAACCTGGCTCTTTGGGTTACACTAACACCTTTATGGAACTGGGCAGAACAACTAAATATCTGGCAAACTATTCATTAGAGCTTAAAAATTGCTTGCTTAGATATTTAGATGGAGCTTTGTGACTTTTGCACAGCAAATTTGTGTCAACTCTCTACTATCTTTGCTGTAGACACTTGGCAGGACCTATTACATATTTGCAGAACACTTCTGACAGCAACTGTACTGTCATTCTGTTGACTTTTGCAGTTTGGAATTTTTATTTGCCTGTCAGTTAATACCTGAGTAGTACTCTTAGCTGCTCTAAACTGAAATGGATCCTTGAATTTCCATGGGACTGGTTCAGACCTCAATGTACTTAATAGATCTATTTGGAGATACTTAGGGATGTCAGGTTTGGAAGTTTTAGTGAAGTCAGATATTCTCTGATGTTGGGATTCCTCCTGTCGTTTATGTCATGCATGGTTGTTTTGGAGGCTTTTTTTGACACTGGTCTGTCCACATGGCCTCTCCACGTAGCAGCTCCGGTGATGTCACTTTGCACCGCTGAATCTGTTATGCTGTTAAGACTTAATGCATCTGTTCAGCAGCAGGGATAGTGATCTTAATTAGGAAAACAAAAATGATCTGCCAGAGCATTCAGTCAGCTTCTTTAAAAGCTAAAGATCCAGTGTACTCAGTGGTACATGTGAAGCTTCTGGTGTCAATTCCACCTGCAACCCAGGTGAAGCACTTTTATCTTGCTTGTCTTCAGAGCCTGGGTTGCAGGCAGAAAAAACCAAGAGGGGCTGAACACATGATACTAGAGATGAGCTCTGTGTTGAACTGAGCATGCATGGTTAGTCTTTCCAACGATGGGTCTCTCTTTCTGTCCAGGCTTTATCACAGCTCTTGCTGTTCTGGGACAGTGGAGAGAACAAGCAGTTGTAGGGCATGGCTGGTGTGTCTCTGAAGGGAATTGGGATTTGGGGTTTTGGTTTTGGTGGCTTTTTGTTTTTGTTTGGTTTGGTTTTGGGGTGGTGGTGGTGGGTTTTTGGCTTTTTTTTTTTGGGTTTTTTGGGGTTTTTTTGTTTTTTGTTTTTTGGTTTT
>NDXB01001075.1:0-14956 GCA_002631895.1 Agapornis roseicollis
CACCAGGCTAAGCAGGAGAGAGTGAAAAGAAGAATGCTTTGGTCACATACAGCCTTAGTACTATTCTGGTTCTAGTATTAGGAATTTCTGGTTCTGAGCATAACATCAAGCATGATTTTAGGCAAGATTTTTCTTTTTTCTCGTATATGTTAACAAACAGAATTTTACAGCATTAACTAGAAAAGCCAACTTACAAGAGAATGCTTTCCAAAAAAATCACAACAAACTCAGTGCAAGTCTGCCGCCCACTGACCAATTATTTTAATTACAGGACAGTGGCCTGGGGATGACTTACGTGATGGTTTTCATTAACTGATACACCAAGAATGATAGCATTTGTCCTGTCACAAGAAACAAGCTGTAAATAAAATATTACTGTGCTATTCAGCTATGTTCAATTTCTTGATCAATTGATCTCAGTTACTCTAGATGTAAATAATCATAACCTTAATGAATTCTGGAATGAGCCCTGAATTATGGGGATGCCAGTCAGGGAAAATGACCTTTGTCCCTCTGCAAAAGAAACCACAGCTTGTCTTAAGTTCTTCTGGGTTCTAAATCAGGAAGTAGCAACAAGTCTAAGCAGTTTTTTTTCCATTTTAGCTCTGCTTGCAGATGCTGTCAAGTCCTTGACATATCTGAACAGTTGATCTTCCCTATGAAGACATAGCTTTAAAATAATTTGGAAAAGATTGGTTCTGTAGCTTAAACAGAAAAGTTAGCTGAGCTTATTTATTTCACAGAACAGTTTTGGTTGGAAGGGACCTTAAACCTCATCTAGTTCCAACCACCTGCCACAGGCAGGGACACCTTCCACTAGATTAGGCTGATGAAAGCCCCATCCAGTCTGGCCTTGAATACCGCTAGGTATGGGACAGCTACAGCTTCTCTGGATAACCTGTTCCAGTGTCTTGCCCACTCCCACAGTAAAGAGCTTCCTCCTAATATCTAGTCTAAATTTACCCTCTTTCAGTTTAAAGCCATTACCCCCTGTTCTGTCACTACATTCTCTTGTAAAATGTGCCTTTGCAGATTTTTTGCTGGCCCCTTTAAGTACTGGAAGGTTGCTCTAAGGTCTCCCCTGAAGCTTCTCATTTCCAGGCTGAACAAGTCCAACCCTAGCAGCATGTATTCATAGCAATGCTGCAACCCTCTGATACTCTCCTTGGGGCCTGCTTCACCAGGTCCACATCCTTCTTATACTGGGGGTCCCAGAGCTGAACACAGTACTCCAGGTGGGATTTCCAACTGAAGTGAAGAATTACTTGTGCCTTGTTAAGAAAACTGATTTTGGGCTGCAAGACAAAGTCAATTTGGCGACTGCTTTTTGAACCAGTGACTGATGTCTAAGCAGATTAGTCTAAGTGATTAGTTTAGGTTACCTTCTTCAGTAGCAAGCCATGAGAAATGTTGTCTGCTGTCAGAAAGGCTGATACAAGGTGTGTGATAGACCCAGCTTCTCCACAGTGTGGTCGAAACAGAAAAGTACACATGCCTCTTTCCCTAAGGAGATTAAAAGCAAGTTCCACTAACAAAATTGCACTGTTAATGCACTGGGTTTCATCTATTTTGCATATGATTAGTATTAATATGGGAATTAAAAAAAAGTTACACATTCTCATACAGTTTGGTGTGACATCTAATCAGGCTGCTGTTCAAAGGGGCAGGTCCCTATACCCAAGCCCCTGCCATCACCTAACTTATTTGTGCCTTCCTTCTTTCCTTCCCCAGTTATATCTCATTTAGCAATTGTTTAATACTGGGTGAACAGTTATCAAACTGTTTTCAGCTGCGGGAACTAGGGGACAGAAAGCTACGTGAAATGATGCAACCTATGGCTGCATAGTTCCTAGATTCAAAATGAGGGAAGCAGTGGAAGCACACTGCCAAGAGTTAGCAAACACTATGTAGTGTAGTGACAACCTGCCATCTCATCACGTTAAGTGTAGCATGAAGCCACAGCCTCAGCTGCACAGGAGAGTTAGTTGTTACACTAGACTTAACACTATAATTTCTAAAACTATTCTATTTTTATCATCTGTATTAGAAATAATGCTGAGTTTTAGGTTATAATGGACCCTATTACTCATTGAAGACAAATGTCCCGTAAGTATTTAGAGATTTAGATATATTCAAAGCAAAGAATTTCAACAAGGAGTGCTAAAGTAATGAGGAATTTCTAGGATGGAAGTTTACTCACGTTTCTCCTGAAAATGGATGCAAAGATAAATCTACCCTTGCTGACTTGGCTAATATTGGGAAAAGTATAGAACAGTCTTCTAATGGACTGGCTGTGGTGCCTCAAATACTCAGTAACAGGGTGAACAGTTTTACTCCTGAAAATGGATGCAAAGATAAATCTACCCTTGCTGACTTGGCTAATATTGGGAAAAGTATAGAACAGTCTTCTAATGGACTGGCTGTGGTGCCTCAAATACTCAGTAACAGGGTGAACAGTTTTACTCCTGAAAATGGATGCAAAGATAAATCTACCCTTGCTGACTTGGCTAATATTGGGAAAAGTATAGAACAGTCTTCTAATGGACTGGCTGTGGTGCCTCAAATACTCAGTAACAGGGTGAACAGCTTTACTGACTCATTGATGAATTGTGTCATTATCTCACCTAGCTATAAAGAATATTTAATTATTACCTAAGGAGATTTTCAAACAGTAGTTGAAATGATTTTGAGATAAGAAAGAAATGTGTGATGAAAGGGATTACTTGGGTATCAACTGCTGTACAATGTCCTTTCCATTTGATGTTTTTATTGTGAGTTTTGATTCTGTTAGGTGGTCAAGAGAGAAATACTTGAGGTAACAGTAGGAGAGAAGAAATAACATTTTAAATGTTAACTTGAATAAGACCTGTGAAAATGACAAGTCTGTGCAACTCCTATAAGAAAATCCCAAAATATTTTATAAATAATAATGAACCAAATCCTTGCAAGGTACGTGATGACACTGTAATATCAGTGGATAACCCCACTGTGCCTCAATTTGAGTCAGTTGTGCAGATCACTCATTGAGTCAGCCACAAAGTTTGGAACATAATCTGATGCTGAATTTCAGGCTTTACTGTGCCTGATGCCAAAATCTGCTTTTATAGTCATGATCTCATATTCAGAATCTCACCTCTCTGCATTACTTGCCTAGACATTGGTCTCAAAGGCAGTAAAACTGAATGAGTCAACATGCATGCTGGATGTGCAGTTTATAATTATGTCCTCCTTTGTCTATCTTTGGTAACAGCAGCAGCCCTAAAACCAATATTTCACAACATAACTTTCTACCTCTTAAATTACCAGGAGATAGCAAGCTACCAATAGGTACATTATATTTGGAAATGCACTATGAATCCAAGCCAAGGTCAACAAATCAGTTTTGTGTCAAACCAGTATATTAACCAGATGCCTTTACAATTTCTGAGTATTGCATTTGAATTCATTCTGCAGTTAACATTTTCAAAATATCCTGCATGCTCCTTTTGGACTCTTTAAAGTAATTCAAGATAACCTTTGCTTCAACAGATGTATGATCTAGACACTGATTTAGACTAAGACAAACATTACTGATTTTTCTTTCTGAAAGCTTGTAAAAAATGACTACTTACCTTCTGAGGTTGTTTAGCAACATGATGTTCACATACATATAATACAAATAATAGCTATACGGGGGATTCTTCTCACTGGTCCAGAGGTCAGGGTTAAGGCTTTTGTCAGAGAACATATGGCCACTATGTTTGGACTCATCATCAACACTGTCAAAGCCAGTCACCTGGTGGAAGAAGAGTAACAGAAATCAGTGTTTTCAAGAAGCAAATGTTAGCGTTACTTTTCTTTCAGGACTTGTTTGTACAAAGCAACTAGTCCTCTTTCTTCATTTCCTCCTTATGCTAGCAGTCCTGCTGTCTTACTGCTCCCTGCAGGTAGCAGGAGTAATGCGTTTACTTGAAGGCAGTTTCACACCCCCCCACCCTTTTTTTTTTTTTGCGACAAAGAGGAGGCCCAGGTGCACAAAAGCCTGTAAAATTCCCTCAGATCCAGATTAGAATCCTTTGAACTCATCTGGGTTTGTTATCTGAAAAGCAGCTGAAGGCCAGAAGCAACCAGGAAACCTCAGAGTTCTGAACTGGGGCATACTTGGAAACAGCTCTTTTAATCACGTCCCAGCAGCTAGATCTTCACTTCTGAGTCCCATCAGGATCTACAGAATACTTCCTCTCAGTTGCCTCCTTTTAGAAGGCCAGTCCCAGAGGCAAGCTCACAATGTGCATCCTGGATTACTATGTTCCCTCTGCACAAGAGCATGCAAATATCTTTTGGTCATAGTGAGGATTACTGAGGGCAAATAAAGAGATGATGAGCTGTTTCAGGGAAATAAATAGCAACTATTTAACAACAGGACCCTACCCAGGCTTTCGTTAAATTGCCAGTAAAACAGTAATACAAGTAATCTATGGAGGAGGAAGATCTTAGTGTCTGGAAACAGCTGTGTACAAACAAAATTTATGAGTAGGAGAGGATCTGTTTCATGTGAGACAGAAAATCCAAATATACTTACATATTTGAGGAAAAGGTGCAATTCCTTGTGGTCTTTGGGATTGATTGTTGCTTCAAACAAAGGTACAAAGATGTTCTCCAACATCTTCCCAAAACTAGGTAGAATATTTTTTGACCTGAATATGTCACTGAAGAGGAAAAAATACACAGTTTTGGCCATTCTTTAATAGGCTTTTATTTTTCCCCCCACTTTCACATTTGTTGTTATTTGAGTTTATTCTACAGCTTCAGTTCTGCCAGGATTAAGAAATTAAAAGTTTATGACAGGGCAGGGCTTGTCTCTGTGCTCCACTTTCTGCATCTCCTGCCACTCTGCTTCATCCAGGCTCTGCTGGAGCTCCTGAGCGCTTCAAAAATAGACAGTATGCAAGGGTAGCTGCTCTCTCAAAAAGAGTGACCCTTTCCTTTCCAGCAATCCAAATACCAATAGGGGAGATAAAGAATTACCTCTCCTGAAAGATTCTGTTTTCCAAAGTTAACTACTTCAAACAAAAGTAGAATATTCATTCTGCTTTAGTAAGCCTCTCAGAACAGAGGGACAGTACTCCAGTGTGTCATTAAGTGCATGACTTAATGAAGTTGTTGATTCTGCTGTGTACATAAGAAATTAAAGGACAGACACTTTCTCCCTAATGAGAAACACACTCTGGGGAATATATGCAACCATGACAGCTCTTTCTCTACTTATGTTCCAACTATGCAATTGCAAAACATGAAGCACAGCTTTAAGACATGACAAAATTATCATGGGACACTATTCTAATATATGTATTAGAAACAACCATTTATTAAAGTCCCAAAGGATGCTTAAAAAACAAGAAAAACTGATACTGATTTAAGCTTGCAAATCAGCAGTCAGGGTTGTGTTTCCAAGATCACTGTCATTTAGTCACTGATCTTAAGGAAGTTCAGTGGTAACAGTTCTTGTTTATGGAATTCAAGAGGTGATTTACTTTCATCAATAACTGTGTTTTAACTTTCCCTTGAATGCAGCTTAATTTCACCCAGTTGTAATTTTTGATATTTAGGATCTTCAGACTTACAACTAATTCACAGTAGTTTTGAATAGCTTCATAAATAATAGATTCAAATCCCATCTCCTATCTTCCACCCTCACACTGTCAGGAAGATTGCAGCAATGGTCAAAAATAAATTTCCTAGGCTGTTGCTTATAAATAGAACTAGAGGAAAGCTGATAAACCATCTAAAAAAAAATCAGAAATTAAAACAAATCATTGGTATGATTTCAAACTATTTAAATTACCAAGAGCTCCTGATTACTTACTAGATTCTGGGAACCTGAATTATCCAGCGCATATTAGGGGAATAAACTTTATGCTTAATGAACCATTTTGCCAAGTTCAGCCATTCATCTGGAGACCGTCCATAAATGGATAAGCGGGGTTCTGTATACTGGTACTTACTTTCTTCTAGTTCACGGGCTACTTCCTATTAAGTAATAAATATATTTGCTTTAATATGGACACTGAAGATCATTTACAGCTAGTAATATATTTATCATTCTATTTTCCTCAGACCAGATGTAATTGTATTTTCACTCTTTAAAGATAAAGAGGGAATCCCTTGTCTATTAATCAATTATTTTACTTTAGGCATTTAAATATTCTGCTGGCAAGCTATCTCAGAATCATTTCACTGTAACTAACTGTAACACCTAGATTTAGAGGACAATATTGTGCAGTTATTGCTAATACCTTTGTAAGACATATGTTTAAAATTGGTAACTCAGAATGATACTATTTAAACTGTAGTAGGTGACTACATAAAATATGCAGACCAATAGAGAATCTGACCCAAAATGCATGGTAGTAAGCAATTCTAAGGCTGTTAATTTTAGACAAGCACTTCTGTATGTTTAAGAAAAGCTGACATCTAGTTCATGAAAGCCACTAATTCTTTGGTTGTAAGAAATTAATTTGAAGCCTGTGCATACATGTGCAGATACAGTTTTATGCAGAGGCACTGCCCTAGCCCCTCCTTCCCTAGCAGCTGTCACTAGCCTACTACATCCTCACAAAATATTAAGCCAGTGAATTGACTTTTGGCTGCTCTCCATTAATTTGAAATTGTACCCAGCACTGCTCTGAACTCATACACAGGTTATGCACATGAGTTTCTACCTCATAAAATGACCTAGAAAGCAGCAGTGGCTGACTTAGCAGAGGTCTTTCTCTGATGAACTGCCAGAGCAAGCCCAGTACCTGGAATCACTTAACCACAGTGTAGCTCTAGATACAATTACGACATCACATACCTTTTACAAACCTTAATTTCTCTATAGCTGAAAAAGCTTGAAACTTACTTACCTTGACCATACGAGCAAAATATTCACCACCAATGTAGTTCTCGGTTTTCAAATACAAGTCCCTCAGCTCGCTGGCACCAACTGGATTGTACTTTGAATTGAATTTGTCAAATCGATGAAATGTTTGACGACCCTGCAGGTTGAAAAAACCCAAATAACCATGGATTTAAGTACACACAATAGCTTATAAATTAAATTGCCTAGCAATGAAAGGCACATACATGAAAAAGCCTATACTAATTTATGTCAAACATGCAAAGTAATGAATGAGTTCAAATTCTGATTTGATAAGTTATCATGCAAAAACTGTAGAAACCAGAATTTCACACTGAAAAAAAATTAGCGTTTTCTTGTTTACTTTGTCAGTTTGATAGACTTACTGCATGGACATCTAAAGAGTCTACAGTGAGGTCATAAGGATCCATGTGAAGGCTT
Organism: Agapornis roseicollis; assembly: GCA_002631895.1. Taxonomy (NCBI): domain Eukaryota; kingdom Metazoa; phylum Chordata; class Aves; order Psittaciformes; family Psittacidae; genus Agapornis; species Agapornis roseicollis. The sequence continues at coordinate 7,322 of NDXB01001075.1, forward strand.
TCAAAGACTTGTTTTAAAGTCATCTTCTTGCCTTTCTTCTCTGCAACAATCCTGTCGGGCTCCGTTTGATATGTGTGCTTAATAAACCTTAATAAGTGTTTCTGGTTCATGCAAGCAGCAGCATGGATGTGAGTATCAACCTGAAATCAAAAAGTTATTCATGCTCATCATCCATATACATGAGCTTAAATTAGCAAAGTATCTATGTCGGTGACAACGACTAAAGCCTTCTAAAATATTCTCCAAGTAACAAAAAGATTAGTGCCTAAGCAAATCAAAATGTTTCAGAACCCTGAGATTTTAGGTTTCAGGGAATTATTCAACAAGCAGAACTACAAATGAAACAGCCCTCAATTAACAGTTCCTTACATATTTTTAAACAAGATACATTATCAGTGCCAATCACAGAACTTGGGTTCAGATTAGATTTTATACTTCCTTAGGCATTCTTTCGTATTCTTTACTTCATCCATAAAACAATGATGCCTTTCTAGTTTATGGACCTTAGTCATAACCACCCTCTCTGGCTGGAAGAACCCGGAGTTCTTAGCCACTTCCAAAAGCATAATTCATGGATTTTTACTTCAACCACATAAAACAGCTTAGGTCACTAGAACTACAAAATATACATGTGAGAAATTTTGTCATTATTTTTTCCAAGTTTATTTATAATACAGCAACTCAATGCTGACAGATTTTTCACTTTCTTTAGATCTCTTCACACACCAAGGGAGGTGCAAGCTTCACAGAAGAGCTGAGAGTACTCCTGCAGTTTTTGTTGAAGTCCCATTTAAAAACAAACAAACAAAAACCCAAAAAGAACCAAATGGTTTCCACAGGTATGCTTTTATTTTTGCCCAGAGCCTGCATATCTGTTTGAGCACCTGTATTAGAACAGAATTCAAAGAAACAGCTGATGAGACTAGGGGCTTGTTTGTTGACTTGAGTTTTCCCTTCAGTATGTGTAATGCCTTAGAGCTGCCAGCAGGTATGTAAAATGAATCCATTGCAGTTGCTTGCAGTCAAGGGTTTATTATCTTAACTATACTGAGAAAGAAGAAAATCAGGTATATTCCCCAACTTCTTCTTGTTTAAAAAGTCAGATAATACTAATTGCAGTTCACAAGGACCAAGTACTTGAAAGGGAAGAATACGCCTTAGCTAGGAGAATGGCCTTAAGGCACCTACCAGCACAGCAATACCCAGTACATGGAGCAGCAAAGCTGCTGCTCCAGGGTCTATTTGTTATGAATTTCCTTGAGAAGTTCTGACTGAACAATAAAACAGCCTAATGCATGTTCTAGGTAAAACAATAAAATAACCAAAAACTTCCTATCAATTTAAAACCAAACCAAACCAAACCGCTGTTCTGATTAGATTTCACAGTTGACACATAATGAGCACAATGGCCCTGGGGACAGGCTGTCAGACTCTGAGGTTGCCTTCAACTCGACTGCCAAATCCTGTCAGAAGCAGTTGCAGCTCACTCAGAAGCTGCAGTACTGCATGCAATCTGCTAAGCTTCCCATTTCCCTCCAGCCCAGGCCCCACCTGAACATAGATGATCATGAGCACAGGGATGTAGTCGGAAGCAATTGCCAACATTTACCATTTCTAACATTTGCCTTTGTGTACCAACAGACTGGTACTGGAGACAAGTCTTACAAGACCAATTGACAGAATGGTTCTGCAGAAGGAGTTGGAAGCCAGATAATGAGTCTGTAATATAAGTTTCAAGATGATATATAACAGGGACAGGACAGTTCAGATAGTAGCGTCTAAAAAGCACCATGCAGTACTGCCCTAGATATTGGTAGGCGATGGTTTGGAATCATAAAAGTTAACACTTGATCACGAGGTCCTATGTGAAACTGTAGTGGAAAGGGCTGCTTTAACTTCTTATACAGAGTTAAAAAGAGCTTCAAAGCAGAAATATAAAATAATCTTGCTTCTGCACAGCACTGGTAATCCAGCTGTCAGAATCCACCCAGTTTTGCTGTCTGAATTTAAAGGTTTTAAAAAAACCCGAATACTGAAGCAAAGGAAAAAGGAAAAGAAAAAAGGAAACAGGAGATTTCAGATTTCACTAACATAAATAGTTGACATCCTGCTCTGCTTTTAAGGATCAGTAGGAAACACATCACCAAGAACCTGAACAAATAACAGCCACATTCCTGCAATGTAAAACTCAACTTATGCTATGTCATACACTCCACAGAAATGTCACTGGTTTATTTGGCATGTGTAGTCATTCAGTTGCAGTTTACACATACAGAATTTGTTGCAGTCTTCTAAGGGTAAATCTATTTCCATATGAATGTTATGTTATATAGACTTTGATATAGTCTGATTTGGTTATGGATTTTAAAATTATTATTTTTATTTGAAATGCTGTCATGCTAAGAATTTGTTTCTAATTTGCTATTTGTTATGAGGGCATCTACTAAAGGAATTTTAACAGATTGAGTTCATGTAAGTGACAAATGCCCCCTTTGCCTCCTCTCTCCCACACAAAAGATAAAACCAGTCCCAGTTTAAGCTGTTGCTATTTTGCTCTTCATATGATACATGAAGTAAGCTGAGGCTTTTCTGGGCCGTGAGTAACAACCCTCTGCCATAAAGTCTGTTTGTGCTGTTTGCAAACATTCTGCTTGCATTCCCAAATCTGATACAGTGCCACTTCAGCCCAGTTTCTCCTTCATAGAAAAAAACCTCTGCTGCATGCCCTTAGCTGAATTTCCTGTTACAGCTGTTATTGTCTCCTCCCACAGGAGGAAACTTTTTACTCAAGGTCACCTTAATCTTCAATGAAAAAAAAGAAACAGAATGACTGACAGAAACCTGTCTTGGACCCCTTCATATGCCTTCAGTGAACTCACCCTTTTAACAAATGAGTTAACAATTGTTAACACAAAGCTCTCCTTAATTCTTTAAATTCCATCACCTCATTCAAGCAAAGGCAGACATCAATTTTCTTGCAAATAAAAGATGATCACTCAGCAATTCTCCATGTAACGAAGCCAGCCTGTCTTCCTTGGCACCCTCTGAGTGCAGGCTAGCCCTTTTCTTTCTGACCTGACCAGTCTCTCTTCAGTCTTTGTGGATGAAACGCTTGTACATTTTAGTCAAGACAGTTACATGTGTGTACAACTTCCAGCTTGAAGGAAGTTCTCACTGGCCTCCAAAACATGTCTCACCAGCACCAGCTTCCCTAAACTGCTCTGCCTCCCTCACCTTCCTGCACTGCTTCTTTTTTCTTCCACTGCCTTTCAGATCTCCCCAAAACATCTACCTCAGGGCTTCTCTGTGCGTTTCAGAAATAGTTTGGCACTGAATTAGGCATATGCTCTAGATTCAAAGTGATAAATACAGCAAAAACAAATGCCAAGGGCAGCCTTTCTAATGATACTGAAATTATCCAGTGCATAACCCAGGAACTAGTATCCACACTTGCAAACTACATGATTTTTGAACACATGAACTTTAACAGAGAAACATTTCTACCTCAATAGCTCTGGGCTTCAGTAAATTCCTGCCCCTCTACTCTGCTCTCGTGAGACCTCACCTGGAGTATTGTGTGCAATTCTGGGGTCCCCAACATAAAAAGGACATGGAGCTGTTGGAACAAGTCCAGAGGAGGCCATGAGGATGATCAGGGGACTGGAGCATCTCCCATACGAAGACAGACTGGGAAAGTTGGGGCTGTTCATCCTGGGGAAGAGAAGGCTGCATGGAGACCTCATAGCAGCCTTCCAGTATCTGATGGGGGCCTATAGGGATGCTGGGGAGGGGCTCTTCATTAGGGACTGTAGTGACAGGACATGGGGTAACGGGTTCAAACTTAAACAGGGGAGGTTTAGATTGGATATAAGGAAGAAATTCTTTCCTGTTAGGGTGGTGAGGCACTGGAATGGGTTGCCCAAGGAAGTTGTGAGTGCTCCATCCCTGGCAGTGTTCAAGGCCAGGTTGGACAGAGCCTTGGGTGACATGGTTTAGTGTGAGGTGTCCCTGCTTATGGCAGGGGGGTTTGGAACTGGATGATCTTAAGGTCCTTTCCAACACTAACTATTCTATGATTCTAACTTAACACTGCAGCCTTTACTTCAATGCTGGATTGAAGGGAAATCACTTCACATCCTACTGCTGCATTCTGTGTTCACCAATACATTCATAAAGCACTAGCTTTTTCAGATAGAATGCAACAGCTTTATAAAATGAGCTTGATTATTTCCTCACAGCTCTGTAACAGGCATAAGCAGGAGACACAAAATATTCTAGCCTAGCAGAAGGTAGAACAGTAAAGCTCCTGGCAGCTGAAATAGTCCCTAAAGCCAGGCACTGCCCTTCAGGAGCTTGTCTAATTCATACTTATGGCATCCAGAGCAACCCCGTAAACCAGGAGAGACAGAAAATGCAAATCCCTGTATCTCCAGCTTCTCGTGCGGGTGTACGCATTGCAAATGCACAGAATCAAGCCCTATGCCCTATACTGTTTGTATTCTCACAGAAATACACTGCTGAGAAGTAAAACAAATTTCTTTTTCTTTTAATTATTAAAAAATAGGATAGAGGAGAAGCTTTTTTTATGGTCTCTACAGAATTTTTGCATTATAATGATTGATGGCTTTCCCTGGTCGTTATTTAGCGCTTACTTTGCAAGACTGAGGGTAGATGTAAAAATTTACCTCAGCAGCTCTGCAAGACAGGAGGGGATTAGTAGTATGCACAGTGTTTAGAAAGCACAAAGTACAGCTTTAATGCCAGTTAAGAGTGGTAAGGCACCATTATACGTAACACTGAAAGAGGTGCACAGAGGCACTCCTGTCCTTTGAATCTGGTGCTGTCCCATAAGTCTTCACATTCACTGTCAGTAAGTAGCTACTGGAGGGAAAAAAAAGATTCAACCTCAGAATCAAAGTTCCGGGAACTTAAGTATAAATTCACTGTTCACTCATGAGGCTTTTAATCGTATGTTTTAAAAATAGGCATCTATTAATCTCATTCAATATTTTGTGAGATCTATCAAATTTGCAAGTCCATAAACGCCCTCAAACATCCTTCCTTAGAAGTAACAAGTGGTATTTCAACCCTGTGGTCACAAACAAAAGCTAGAATTTATTTCCTTTTTGTCTAACCAATACCTTACAAGAAAAAAAAAAAATAATCAGTTGTGATGATCTAGTCCAAATGGTACATCACAGCAGCCATCAGCTTTCAGAAGGGCTGTGTAAGCCACTCCAGAAACTGCATTCTTCCATTGGTGGCTGCCCTGGCCTGAGCCACACAAGGCCAGGCGTCTGAGCTAGTGAAGCTGTAGGCAGAAGAATATGACATGTAAAAGTCACTGCTATGATATACAATCAGGTTTGGTTTACTGGCAGACTGAAATAATGGCTAAAGAGAGGAAGAATATGGAAGGAGGCTTAGGCTGTAATTTTCTTCTTTACAAAACTGTATCAAACACAGTACATAGATACATGTTATAAAGGCAGCAAGTACACGTTAGGTAAACAAGTAGCCTGGCTTCACCTTTTTTAAAAAAAAAAAAAAAAAAAAAAAAAAAAAAAATTNCTTAGGCTGTAATTTTCTTCTTTACAAAACTGTATCAAACACAGTACATAGATACATGTTATAAAGGCAGCAAGTACACGTTAGGTAAACAAGTAGCCTGGCTTCACCTTTTTTAAAAAAAAAAAAAAACAAAAAAAAGCAACAACTTCCCCCCCAGAAATAACATCTGAGACAAACCAAAGTTCCTAATAACAAGAACAGCTCTTGGTCCTTTACTCAGAAGGTGTATTTCAGCTTAGAAACTGAATTATCAATCAGCTCTGAATTATCAGAGGCTGTTGGGTACAGTGGTCTACCGGAAGCCCCGCTCAAAAAGCCTCACACACTTGCTTTGGAAGGCAAGACATCCTAATAGACAAACTAAAATCCAGTTCTGAGATTGTGCACCACAGAGCTGTGCTCTTGTTGCGTGATTTCATCCTTAATGCAGGCAACCCAGGAGTTGGTTCACCACATAGGTGAACCAATTTTTGCTGCATTTTTCAGTTCATCAGCCAGAGAAGGTGGGAGAGCCCATCTGATGGTAAACTCAAGAGCCTTCTCTAAAGTTAGCATTTTCCAACTCAGACAGTTGTGTACCTCCTGTGGGGAGCCAAGTGGAGTCAGCCAGTCTTTACCACCTGTGGGTTTTTGTCTATAGATGCATCTGTCAGGTTATTAAAAGGCAATTTTCCAGTTCCAGCTTGATCAGTGCAAAACATACTTTGGTTGCATTCTGGTTAAGTCCACTATGAAAGATATCACATGTGCATTGCCCTTACTTAGCAGAAGCCTTATCTTGGGATTTATTAAATAGATCACATGTGCATTTCCCTTACTTAGCAAGAGCCTTATCTTGGGATTTATTAAATAGATGAGCTCACAGGAGAACGCCCATAAAACCTGGAAAACTAGGGGAGAAGGAAAAAAAACCAAACCAACCAACCCACACCACAATAACCTTTGATTGTCACGCCAGCAAATAATGCTGGCCAGCTTCCTGTACCTTTCTAACTACAGCAATACATGCTCACTGATTGACCTTGACACTATATTCATAATTGTTTTAATTTGTGTATTTTCCATCAGTTATATTGGTTCTTTTATGTAACCAAATGGATTTTACCAGGTTTCCCACACTAGTGTCTGAGGGATGTCATAGACAACTTCACCAATAACTCAGTTGGGAGATGAATCTTATTTCTTGCTTTCCTTATGAGCAGTACACATTGTTTAATGATTGACTAGCAGAGAGACAACCTGAAAATGTAGGCCCTGGAAGTGTTATTTCATATTACAAGTTTCACTGCTAAAACTGTTATTAGAAAGAAAGCACTTTGGGGAAGTTATAGATCCAATCATTAAATGAGTTAGCAAGACAGGGAAAACAAGATTATCTGGGGACTTGCAGGAACTCTAAATACAGTTTAGTTTTCAGAGTGCTTCATAAAAATACTGCTTGTAAGCTCGCTTACAAGGAAGACTAACTGCAGCAAGCAATAACTGGCAGTAGGAATGACCTGTGGCAGAGAAAAGCAAGCTTGTTCCTGCACTCCTGAATTTGAGTATTGCTAGAGTGGAAGTGATGGAAATTTTGTGGTTTTGAACAACATTAATCCATTTGTAGATTGCCTTATTTAATAGCAAATAATTACAAAATAATTAAGATATGCTCAGAGACATTGAGCATTTGCTTTTAAATCAAAGGCTGAACTCAGCAAGTACAATCCTGTTAATTACAGCTTCTCAGTAATCAAACTGACTAAGGCAGAAACCTGATCCACAACTCTTGTCTTTCACACCTCTCCATCACCATGCGTTTTATTATTAATGTCTGTCACCTAGTGAAATGTTTTCTCTGAACGTGGTATGGAGTAAGTATCTTCTCCAGGGTTATGCAAGAAAACTGTCAAGTTAGGAGGCAAGCCTCTGCCACTTAAGTCCTGCTTTAAGTGAATTAGCTTATAGATCCTCCTGTTCATACACTTAACAGACAAAAGTGTGAAATTCATTAGAATTTACCTGCCAACCCATCTGCTTCTAGCCTTGTGATAGACAAGAGTACCTCCATCAAACACCTGTGTT
>NDXB01001076.1:2366-12888 GCA_002631895.1 Agapornis roseicollis
TTTTTTTTTTTTTTTTTTTTTTTTTTTTTTTTTTTTTTTTTTTTTTTTTTTTGTGCAGCACTGATTGTTATAACTTTACTTTTTCTTTCTGTGTCATATTTAAGATATTTCTATTGAAGTTCTTATTGGGAGATGTAAATTATACCTTATAGTGCATATTTTTCAATACATACTGATAGTCTTTGCCTTCTCTGTGTGCTTTATGTACTTTGTTTACATGGAGATATATTGAGCTTTGTGACAAAGACCTGTTCATCAAACATACAAGGTATTTTGGAAATACTGTCCAGGCTAACATGCATCCTTCAATGTCTACATAATTATTCAGGTTTTTCACCTGAAAAGTAGGTTACCTGTTACATTATTTGTTGCCATAAAATAAGACTGTGAAGTGGGAAATTGCTAAGGCTAAATAGCTGGCTTTTCTGTACTACTAAATATTTGAGGCTTAAGCTGTTATACTTTGTTGTATTTGGACTTGGAGTTCATATTTTTATATACATATATATATATACAGTTAGATATAGGTATATATTGGTTCTAATGAGGATTCATCAAAGGCCTGCTGAACATAATCCAAGGAAAATCTTTCAGTGCTAACCAGGGTTTAATATGCAGCCTTTTCTTTCTTCAGTTACAAAATGCCTCCATCCTTTAATCCATTGCATCAATACTACTCCCCAGGAGTGGGCATACAAGTCTAGTGCAAAATATCCCACAGAGAAGTGATTGGCATTATCATTTTGCTTACTTTTTCAGTTTTAAGGCAGAAGGTTTGTTTAAGCAAAAGCCTACATTACCCTCAGCGTGCTAAACACTTGATTACAAAACTTTCATCAAATCTGTATCACCAGATATATGCATGTTAGAGTCAGTGTCTTGGTGTAAGTCTTTCAGCAGGCTGGGGGTATCAGACCCTCACATGTCTCACCACTCATTGCGGTGACATGTGAATTCCTGTCCTACTGATGCAGTTACCACCTGAGAGAGGCTTCATTATCCACTGTGCAATGGGGAGAGGGAAGCAGGTGCTGAAGCAAAACTGATCAGGCAAAGCTGCACAAGCAAAGCCCAAAGGAAATGTTGATAAAAGCACTCAGGCATGAACAGCATGCACTGGAAGAGAAGCAGGCAGAATTTGGAGGGCTTGCACAGCCTCTGAGTTTGGATGTTTGCCCTTCAGACATCCTGGGGAAAGACTCCAGCCTGGAGCCATGCAGGAAAAGCCAAAGCCTTACAGGAGGTGTACTGGCTTTGGTAGTATCTAGGTCTTTTTTTTTGGTGAATGGATGAAAACTCTTATTGGACTTGACAAAACATTCCCTTACTTGTCACGTCATTTAAACATCTGTTGAATACACTGTTCACTACATAGCTTTAAACAGATGTATTCTTCAGCAAGCAAATCCAATGAGCCAGAGACCTGTACATTCTCACTCATTGAGCAATAGGAAACTTACGTGGTTTCACATTGCAGCACTAGTAAATTCATCTTTTATCCTGCCACCAAAGTATTTGGGGGTGGTGGTCGATGAGAAAATGAACATGAGCCGGCTGCAGTGTGCACTTGCAGCCCAGAAAGCCAACTGTCACCTGGGCTGCATCAAAAGGAGCAGGTCGAAGGAGGTGATCCTACCCCTCTACTCTGCTCTTGTGAGACCTCACCTGGAGTATTTTGTGCAGTTCTGGTGTCCTCAACATAAAAAGGACATGGAGCTGTTGGAACAAGTGCAGAGGAGGCCATGAGGATGATCAGGGGACTGGAGCATCTCCCATATGAAGACAGGCTGAGAAAGTTGGAACTGTTTAGCCTGGAGAAGAGAAGGCTGCATGGAGACCTCCTGGCAGCCTTCCAGTATCTGAAAGGGGCCTATAGAGATGCTGGGGAGAGGCTCTTTATTAGGGACTGTAGTGACAGGACAAGGGGTAATGGGTTCAAACTTAAACAGGGGAGGTTTGCATTGGATCTAAGGAAGAAATTCTTTCCTGTTAGGGTGGTGAGATGCTGGAATGGGTTGCCCAAGGAAGTTGTGAGTGCTCCATCCCTGGCAGTGTTCAAGGCCAGGTTGGACGAAGCCTTGGGTGGCATGGTTTAGTGTGGGGTGTCCCTGTTTATGGCAGGGAGATTGGAACTAGATGATCTTAAGGTCCTTTCCAACCCTAAACATTCTATGATTCTATGATTCTATATCCCATTCAGGCTGAGATACAACAGCACTTACCTCTTTGGACTACTACTTTGCATTTCATGAAGTCATCTCACTTCCAAACACTTCAAATGCTCTGCTAGGCAAGTTGTGAGATGCAGAGCCCATCTGCCAGCAAAGCCAGTTGTCTGGCAGCAGCAAATAACATTTCTGAGCTCCAGATTCCAGAAAAGGCAAAATTACTAATAATTGTATCTATGGAATTTCTCCACCTCTCCTCTGTTGCTTACAAATCATTTTCACAGAAGAAGATAATAGAGCAATATTGAAAACAATACATAAAAATTAAATCAAGCAGATACTTAACACTTATAAAAATTAATCATTATCTAATAGTTTTGTATCATGTTAACAATCTGAAACATTTTTCAGGAAAAAACTGTTCATTATACTAATTGCTGTACCATCAAAACAGGCTGGTAGGAGTTACAATTTGAATGGGGTTTAGAATATTGGAGAGGAAAAGGAGGCTGTAGTGGAAAATGGTAGTGGTATCAATGGTGAAGAATGTACTACTGTCCATTTGATATTTGGTATTTGGAAAAATGAAGTATATGGAACATGAAGCCAACATGCTCTGGTACTGCAAACAGCACATCCCAGCACAGTCCTACTCATCTATTTCCCTTTCACCAGAAGTTTGAAAAAGGCATTCTAGTTGCTATTTTTCCTTCTTGTGTACTGTTTTTTTTCATAGGTTTTGCAGGAAGACAAGAATACATGTACAGTAGACAGTAATATATATTTATTGCAAAGAAAATAAAGTCATTTTTGTTGTTTTCTATGTATTGTTTGGTTGGAAAGCCCAGCTTCATGATTCTCAGTTATTTCTGCTTGTGTAACAGTTTCTCATTTCCTTGTTTTGCTTTATGAGCTAAACATTTTAAAAATATGAAAAACCACTCAAAATAAAAACTGACTTTTTTTTTTTTTTTCCCACAGAGTCCTTCAAACGTGCTATTGAATATCAGTTCTTCAGCATCTATTGTCACTGAAAGCAGATATTACTGGCTTCTTCTGGGAATGATAACATTCGCTACATCTCACAAAGGCACAAAAATTGCATTCTGGAGGATAAATCCTCAGCAAAATGCTCTTGAAAACATTGGATAATCTTCCTGCAACTGATGGCACATGCACACAGTTATAGACTTATTGTTTCCAACTTTATATAACAATCCTTAAAAGGCCTGTATTTGACAAAAGGTAGACTTAAGAGTACTGAGACATGACCATTCATTTAGACTTTCTAAACACACAAAGAATGACTTACAGAGGACAGGTGAGTTATTACAGCAGTGCAAGTAATATTTGTTGGGAATACTCTGTGGCATCTGAATGCAAAATATGTCTATCAAAGACACACATCCTAGCTAGTGTCTAGCTTTCTTATTTCTATGGTAATGATGAAAAGAAGCAGAATTTCACTGTTCTTTACTTCTAACAGTACAGAGATAAAAAGAATAACTCCAAAGAGCTAATATGTTTTCTTAATGCCATAGATGTTACAATAGTTAGGTTACCCCAAAAAGATTACTGTAGTCAACCTATAATTTTCTATTCTTTTTGTCATTTTGCTGATAATACAGACTCATATTAACTGCAGGAAGATCACAGAATCATAGAACAGTGTGAGTTGGAAGGGACCTTACACATTACCTAGTTCCAACCCTGCTGCCATGGCAGCAACACCTTTCACTCACCAGCCTGCTCAAAACCCCATCCAACCTGGTCTTGAAGACTTCCAGGGGTGGGGCATCTACAGCTTCTCTGGGCAACCTGTGCCAGTGTCCCACCACCCCCACAGTAAAGAACTTTATTATAATATCTAACCTAAATCTCTCCTCTTTCAGTTTAAAGACATTCCTCCCACCCCTTCTCCTCGCAGTCCTCCAAAGTCCCTCTCCAGATTTCTTGTCAGCCCCTTTAGGCTCTTAAAGTTTTCCCTGGGTCCTCCTCTCTCCAGGCTGAACAAGCCCAACTCTCTCAGCCTGTCTCCGTAGCATAGGTGCTCCAGCCCTTGGAGCATCTTTGTGGGCTCCTCTGGGCTTGCCCAAACAGGTCCATGTCCCTCTTGTGTTGGGGGACCCAGAGCTGGACACAGAACTGTAGATGAGCTCTCACAAGAGCAGAGGGACAGGATCACCTCCTTTGACCTGTTGGTCATGCTCCTTTTGATGCATCCCAACACATGGTTGGCTTTCTGGGCTGCAAGCGCACACTGCCAGATCATGTTGAGCTTCTCATCAACCAACACCTCCAAGTCCTTCTCCTTGGGGCTGATCTTCATTCATTCTCCTCTAGATTGTATTTGTACTTGGGATTACCCTGACCCAGGTGCAGGACATTCCACTAGGCTTTGTTGAAATTCATGAGGTTTGCACAGGTCCACCTCTCAAGCCCTTCAGGGCCTGATTGTATCACATCCCATCCCACCAGTATGTCAGCTGTGCCATATAGCTTAGTGTGATCCCATGCCTTTCATTGTCACACTGCACAGAAAGGAAAGCCAGCACTGTGACATGGAATTTAAACATGTTGGATACCTCGTTCACAAATCTGAGGTGTAAGACTCTCAGCTTGTCAACTTATTTCAGATCTAGTGCCTTGCTTTCTTTCATAATGTTCTATAAAATTCTAGCCAGATTAAAAAAAATACAAATTATTCCTTGACAATGATGTCAAAATAACTTTAGGAGGATGAACAGTTGTTATCATGCTGCTAAAGCTGAGATACAAGAAGTTATTGGAAGCTTCTGAACTAAACATTCTACTGAAAATCACTATAGTCAGCATTTAAACCACCTCAGAGTGTTCTGTCCAGGCTTTGGGCATATTCCCAGTGCAGGCACATCATATAGAAATAACTGGAGCCTGGAAGGATGTCAGTTTAAATACTGTGCAACAGCACCTGCCTTGCCTCCAGAGACAGCTCCCAAATTCTCAAAAGGAGAAGAGGTTCAATGAAGATGGGTGCTTGTAAGCAGGAATCAGGGTGGGTGCACAGAGCACTTTTGATGTAAGCCAGGTCAGGCTCAGGGCCAAAGGGAGCTTGGCTAATGAATAAGTGGAGGGAGGTGATGACTGGTCACAAGCTGGTGGAGAGGAAGACAGTGTCAGACCCCATGGGAAAGGATACCAGGCCAGATGCATGTGCTACAGAGCACCAGGCCAAATCTTACCTGAGCCCAGGATTTGTTGTTCAATCTCAGTACTGAGTTGAGGTATGGAGACTGCCATAATGGAATGCTAAATATTTCAGACCCATTTCCAGCGTAATTCTACATGACTGCATCCAAACTTTAAAAAAACAAAGTAGTAAATGAAGAGAAAAATATTACCTCGTTAAGAGAACAGTAATAAACCTGAATCTCTGCAGAATGGCTTGGTTAGATATACTCACCAATAATCACATCTCTTAAACTATCCACCTCAGTGTACACAGTCTTTAATTTAACCCTTTGAGACTGACTGAATCTGTGCTAATGCCCTTGCTGAGAGATTAGAAACCAACTGCTGAAGGAAAAGCAATTAGTAAGAGCACATAAAGCCCAGCCTTTGGTTTCCTGGAGAGTAATGCAGACTAATTCAGAGTGGGGAAAAAAAAAAAAAAATCATAAGTGGAATAATTCTGCTGCTACTGGCAGCAGAAGTAAAATAGTGAAACAACAAAAAATGGAAATACAGGAAATAATAAAAACTGCAACCCTGCACTGNTGGAAAATAAACTAATTCAGAGTGGGGAAAAAAAAAAAAAATCATAAGTGGAATAATTCTGCTGCTACTGGCAGCAGAAGTAAAATAGTGAAACAACAAAAAATGGAAATACAGGAAATAATAAAAACTGCAACCCTGCACTGCCTCCCCCTCTAAATGGCAAAAAAAGAACAGCAACAATGCTTATAAACACTTGTATGTTTTAGATACCATCCTGATCTTATCTTTAGCAGTAATTAGTTTTACTCTGGCATCCAGAATTTCCTTCAAGTCTGTCTACAGATAAACAGCTGTTCTGTCCTGAACTCCATAATCCTTCCTGCTTGTTTATTTACACTGGGAGAATCCCATAGTCTCTATTTCAATTCCTTCTGCAATGAAAGAAAACCTGTCAGAATCAAAAATAGTATAAAAAAGAAAGAATCATAAGAAATATAGAGTAAGGAAAAGCTAAAGTATTTTAAAGTAGCTTAAGAGCTTAGCAGCTCATTGGCAGCTGCTTAAAAGAAAAAAAACACCAAATCCAAAACCCAAAACCAACCAACCAACCAAAATCAAAACCCACACAACAACAAAAAAAAAAAAAAACCCAAACACAAAAAAACCCCAAAGTAGATGATTAATCTGCTTCTTAAAAATGTTTTAAACTGTAACATAATTTTGATATAACTTATTTTCACCTTATTCAGAGGTGAGCTTACGATCTGCAAGGTACATCAGCTATAAATGAACCATCCTCAACATGTGTTTATTGACAACTGCAGAGATCATCTCTTAGCAAGCAAAAACCTCTGGATGTTATCAGCTAAACCATAAAACTTTTGAAAATTAAGATAGTCACTGGGTCACAAAAGAAGCAAAATTTTTAAAAAAACAAAAGCCTTGAGGCTTCTCATGGAATTTTCATGGACAATTTTCTCAAACTGAGAGAAAGGTCATGCCAGAAAAGCTAATCACTCAGCAGCAGGAAAATCATCTCTTTCCATACGGAAAACCTCAGTTTAGTCTGATGGTGTCCCATAAAATGGTACTCTTGTTTTTAGCCAACCTTTCTCTTGGAGAAAGTACCAAGTGAGAGACACCATGCTACCTTTTCTAAAACTGCTGTTTCTTTCAGATCAAGATCAGAGTTTCTCTTGAAAACGTCTCTGATGATTAAAGTGAAAGTAAAAACCTTTGAGAACAGTCAGAAGTATTCTGGGTTGCAGGAATAGTTTGAATTATTTTATTGAAACAGAGACAGAAAATACCATGCTCTGTATGAGCATGCTGTGTATGACAATGCAATTTTTTCCTTCCATTTTAAACATGGGTTCAAGGTATTGGGTACCAGGTGCATCTCAGAGAAACGATTTCAGAAAAATAGTTACTTGTTTTTTTGAAAGATTCCTGTTTTTTAATCTCAGATATAATGATAACATAGTTCTACCTATCTTCAATGGGCAGAAAGCAAGAAAACCCACTTTCATTTCATTAATCTTTTATACCTAGCATCAGAGATTCCAGAAAGAAGTGCACTTTGGCTGTCTATGTTAATATTTGGAAGAGCAGCCAATGCATTCCAGACTCTGAAACTGTTACTGACTTTTCAGTCCAGTATCATAAGCTGAAATTACTTTTGACCTCAGCAGAATAGTACTAGAAATGGAGGCTTAGGCTTAGGTTGTTAGCTGCTCTCTCCTTACAAATTCTGAGCATATTTTATTCCATTTTATCAACAGCCTTGTCCTTGCCACAGCCACAGGACTTCCACCAGTGGATCATCCTATTTTTTAGGTGGAAATTTGGCTCTGCTAATACAAAAAAGTTATGGGGGGCCAGGGAAGGTTTCCAATCTCTCCTGTATTTCACTGTTAGGAAAGTTTCTCTTGTACACTGGTGTTCATACACTGATCCCTTTTTGTTATCTTCTCACTAAACCAGTCTGTCAGACTTGTTTTTGACCTGTCTCAGATAAGTCACTTTTGACAACACAATTAGAGAAAAATAATAAAATGCAGGGCCAGTAGTGACTTTAATTCCTATCTTGTCCATCCCTCTGCAACAGTAAACTGTAACCAAGCCATATCTGAGAAATGCTTATTTCTGTAATTTCTCCATTTAGCTTGTGCATACAACTGGCTCACCATTTTCTGCTAGCTGGAATCTTTTTCTTAACAATTATTTTATTCCCCAGTTACACTCAGTTTTGTCCTGTACTATCCCACCAGAATTAGTCATTCTTTTCTTCTATAATAAGCTTTGATAAATCAGAAAGCAGAACAAGTTCTTATGGATTTGCTCATTCATCTTTTTCTCAAGGGACAGCTTTACTTACCACAGCTGTTGATTTTCCTCAGATTGTCTTTATTTGCTAGCATTTTCCTTCATGTATGTTCTTCAAAACTGTGGAAGATATTTGAAATAAGACTTCTCTATTTCCAAGAAAATATTAGCTGCTGATCCCCAAAGTAGCAACACTCACATCATGTGACACATTGTGTGTGAGAACTTCTAAGCCCTCCACAGATGCTTTTCTGCTGGACTGCTCCTCAGTTATTCCTAGTTCTACACCTGCAGTCAATTTTCAGCTTTCAGTGCCACACATTGCAGTTGTGGCAACTCTCAATTTCATCTTCTTCATGTCTGCTCTCCAGTTTATGAAGCTTATTTGTCATCTTAACCTTTTTCTGCTTCAGAAGGGGTCTCACTCTGGTGTCACCTCCCAAATCATTCACCAGACACAGGCCTGGACATATACCTGCAGTGTCCGTTTGAATTCTCATCTAGACAGCTCTCTTCAAGTATTTTGCTTTTTAGCTTGTGTACTTACTTCATATAGATTTAAATTTGCATCTGTTTTTTCAGGTCCTTCTTTGTTACAATGTCATGTAGACAGTTTGTGCATTTCTATCCATCTAGTTCTGTAACTCTAGTGGGGAAGAAAAGTAAGCGTCATTGGTGTATCTAGCCTTGAAAAATCTGTGTAGGTACCACTGGCACCTAGGTTCTCTTGAAATGACTGAAAAGTACTGGAACAAATACTATATTGTACACTGAAAGTAGGCAAACTGACTGCCATCTTTTTATTAATGCTTGTCTTTGGGACTCCAACCCTTGAACGTCACCCAGCCTCAAAGACTTCTGCCACCTTGCCTTGCCTTGCCTTGCCTTGCCATGCCTTGCCTTGCCTTGCCATGCCTTGCCTTGCCTTGCCTTGCCGTGCCGTGCCTTGCCTTGCCTTCCCTTGCCTTCCCTTGCCTTCCCTTGCCTTCCCTTCCCTTGCCTTGTCTTGCCTTGCCTTCCCTTGCCTTGCCTTCCCTTGCCTTGCCTTCCCTTGCCTTGCCTTGCCTTGTCTTACCTTGCCTTCCCTTGCCTTGCTTTCCCTTGCCTTCCCTTGCTTTCCCTTTCCCCTTTCCCCTTTCCCTTTCCCTTTTCACTTCCCTTTTCCTTTTCCCCTTTCCCTTCCCCTTTCCCTTTTCACTTCCCCTTTCCCTTTCACTTTTCCTTTCCCTTCCCTTCCCTCACCTTCCCTTCCCTTCCCCTTTCCCTTATCCTTTCAATTTACCCTTACCCTTTCACTTTTCTCTTCTCCTTTCCCTTTACCCTTCCCCTGTTCCTTCCTCCTTTCCCTTTCCCTTCCTCTTTTCCCTTTCCCTTATCCTTTCAATTTACCCTTACCCTTTCACTTTTCCCTTCTCCTTTCCCTTTACCCTTCCCCTGTTCCTTCCTCCTTTCCCTTTCCCTTCCTCTTTTCCCTTTCCCTTATCCTTTCAATTTACCCTTACCCTTTCACTTTTCCCTTCTCCTTTCCCTTTACCCTTCCCCTGTTCCTTCCTCCTTTCCCTTTCCCTTCCTCTTTTCCCTTTCCTTTCCTTTCCTTTCCTTTCCTTTCCTTTTACTTCCCCTTTTCCCTTTCCCTTCCCTTTCCTTTCCTTTTCCTTCCCCTTTTCCCTTCCCTTTCCTCATTTCCTTTCCCTTTTCCCTTTTCTCTTCCCCTTCCCCTTTCCCTTTTCCCTTCCCCTTCCCTTTTCCCTTCCACTTTCCACTTTCCCTTTCTCTTTCCCTTCCCCTTTCTCTTTCCCTTCCCTTTCCCCTTTCCATTCCCCTTCCCCTTTCCTTTCTACTTTATTTCTACTCTATTTTCCCTGAACTTTCTCCAATTTTTCAAAATAAAAAGTTAAATAACATCCCAAGACCAGGCTTGCATGAAGAAAAATGGTCTATCAAGCTTCAGTAAATACATAATGAAAAACTGCATTATATTACTCCATGCTGTGACAGTTTGAAGATGCTATACACGAACTATGGATTAGCTTTCCGTTTATGAATTTATGTTTAAACCTGTGCAATAACACACATGGTACATCTCCTGGAGAGAAGCTACAGAACAAACAAAAAAGTAGTTAATGGAAAATACCCTAATTTCTGTGAACCACCACAGCCAACTAAGTCATAAGAAGAAACGTATGGAGTTTGATGGAAAGCAGCATAATCCTTTGATCTTCCAAGCAGGGTAAATATGATTAAGAATTAATGGATCCTTGAGGAAAAAAAAAAAAAAAAAAAAAAAAAAAAAAAAAAAAAACAAAAAAAAAAAAGAAAGAAGAGAAAAAAAA
>NDXB01001077.1:0-18249 GCA_002631895.1 Agapornis roseicollis
AGGGTGCTGAGGCACTGGAATGGGTTGGCCAGGGAGGTTGTGAGTGCTCCATCCCTGGCCGTGCTCAAGGCCAGGCTGGATGAAGCCTCGGGGGATCTGGTTTAGTGTGAGGTGTCCCTGCCCATGGCAGTGGGGTTGGAACTGGATGATCTGAAGGTCCTTTCCAACCCGAACTGTTCTGATTCTTTGAATGAAAACTTTTGGGGTTTGTATTAATGCTATCATTGCCCAGAAGAAAATAATGCAAAAAGCTTATTTTCTTTAAAGAATCTGGATAAAACTAGGATTCGATGCCACCAGGGAACAGCAAATAGAATTCTGGGAGATGATGAACCTATCCTACACTATTCAGAAGGAAACACCCTCCACCAGTTTGGGTTCCACTCTTTACTGGCTGTAACACACTCTGTGTAAGAACCAAGGAGTGAATACCAACTGGTTTCTGAATACTTCTACCACCCCAAGCACAGAAACCTCTTTGGATTGTAAATCACTTCACCCAGAACAAAAGATCATCCTGACCTTCAAACTTAAATGCAAAGTCCCTAGAAATCCAAAGCTCTAATGATCTGAAATGTTACCCAAAGCTAGCAGTGACCTTAAACCATCCCTATCTGATGTTACAGTCTACCTTTTACCAGTAGTAAATAAGGTCTGAGTAGCTCCCTTCAGGCTTCCTGTCCTAAGAAGATAAATGTTGGAAGCACTGCTCCTGTTGCTGACAGTGTTTTACACCCATGGGGAGCTCCAAGCACAGAACAGATCCATTCAAAATG
This sequence comes from Agapornis roseicollis, assembly GCA_002631895.1. Lineage (NCBI taxonomy): Eukaryota > Metazoa > Chordata > Aves > Psittaciformes > Psittacidae > Agapornis > Agapornis roseicollis. The sequence goes on from NDXB01001077.1 coordinate 777, forward strand.
TAACAAAAAGGTTCTTCCACCAGTATCCCTAGTTCCTAATCCATGCCTCTCCCATTACTTACTGTACTGGCATGTTTAGGCTTCTCAAAGCCTCCCTGGTTCTCCACCCTGTATTTGGTAACTGTTCCTTACACAAAATACCAAATGCCAAGTCAGAGCATTGCCTGTTTCTTCCTATAGCCTCAGCAAACAGCAGGGATAATGAGGTAAGGGCAGCTCCTCTGCCTGCTTCCTCCAAAAGCGACAGTGGAAGCAGAGAGCTCACTGACTGTTTATAGCTCACAAGCAGCCAGTGTCTGATTATCAGAGAGAACAAAAACCAAGACTCTCTGGGACCACCTCAATGATTTTATAAACCAGGATCTTTCAAACCTGATTTCGGTCTCTGGTGGATTCTGTACTTCCTGTAAAAAGCCTGGATCTTTCTTGCAGCTGCAACCTTGTCACAAGCAGCTGGATCACCTCTGCTTAACTCACCCACAAACACAAATGTGAGAGTAGTGTTTCCATTCACCTTGAGAAACAGTGCTCACTCGCTAGTTTGCTCACTGGCTCCATCTCCATTTCTAACTAGTTCAGCAAAGCCTGCTGTGAGCTGGCACACACACACCCTGCCACTGGGTTTGACTGTATGTCAGTGACAGAAGGTAGAATTAGTAAGAGATGAAATAGTTATCTTTTACCAATTCCATAGGAATTGCATGGGTTTTCCCACCAACAAATGTACTGGATATACATCAGGTCGGCTTCTCCAAGCCTCATTATGAAAAACACTAACCTTGTTCATCATCCTCAGAGCTGCTGTCGGAATATTCATCACTTTCATCCTCCTCACTGTCAGAGGCCTGCAGCGCTTTCTGTGATGAGGTTTCGCTCTCATTTTCATAATCTAAATTATGGTTTTTATCATCTGAGGGTGACTTTGACATCCCATTCATTTGATCATTGGTCTGTCCCTCTTCATTAACTTCTTCATCTGCTTCAAAATCTTCATCATACTCTAAAATAAAAGAATCCGAGTGTGAGACAGGAGAACTTCACAACTAATAAAGTTCTTTTCAAGAAGACAGAACTTCATTAATGCCCCCTTGCCTTTCCATTTGCTCAGCCCTTTTAAAGCCATGAGAAAATCTAAGACCATTATCATAAAAAAGCATCATGTTCTTCATAGATAGAGCAGCAAAAGTGCAGTAAAGCTACTGAATGATGCACCAAGTATGATTAGTACATTAAACCCAAAACAAACACACTCATTAGTCACTGGAAGAGCTGGGAAAATTAAGTGCTGGGCAAACTCAGAAATAAAATGCAAGACAGTCTCATTACAGAAGAGAAACTTGTGATGGAAAAAGAATACAGGCACTAGAGAAAGCTGGGGAAGGGTAATATATTGCAGCGTCCAGGAAGATGATCATGGGTTCACATGGTTAATTAGCAAAGAAGAGGCCTACAAGCTAAATGAATTCATTAAATCCAGCCAAAGGGTGCTGCAGAGGAACAGCCTGTATCACACTGTTCCAATACACTCTTCAGGTCCCAGGTAAAGTACAGGTGAAGCTTAGGGCAGTTTTACATCAGCAAGTCTGGGTTTCATCCCAGGCTACTACTGGCCTGGTGAGGTGTGCCATCCGATAGACACTTTTCCTTCGCTCAGGTCTACAGACAAAGGCTCTCCATGCACCTGCACTAGAGAGCCTTTCCTCTCCCAGGGCAGGCTATGCTGTTGGAATGCACAGAGATGTTTGATCCCATCGAAACCCAGGATCGCCACTGCCGCCATCAGCTCACTGAAAGCATCAGGGATCCCAACAGCGCAGGAGTGCTGCAGTGCTGCCACCGGCTGTCCCTCTGCCCACACAGCCTCACTGTGCAGAGCTTATTGCTCACTGCTCTTGGTCCACCGCAGCTTTTCAGTACTGGAGTGACAGAATGCCGAGGACAGAGATGAAGAGTATCTGATGCAGAACCAATCAGCCAAATAAACCATTATCCAGGCAATGAGAATTACGGGAATAACATTTATTCTCTGCAGCAAAAATCAATTTTGATTCCAGCTGCCCTGTTGGGAGCGAGACCTCTGCGGGTAACTGTGAGAAAGACGCCCACCTCCTGAGGGAGAAAGGCTCGATTAATGACACACATCCGCAGGGAATAACGAGGATGCTGCACAGCGGCACTGCAAGGGGAGCAGGGAAGGCGAGAGATGAGCTGCAGAGCTGGGGCACAGGGACGAGCTGCTGGAGGCTGGGGCAGTGCCCGTGGTGCTTGGGGCAGTGCGGGAGAGAAAGGGCTGAAGGAGCCCTGGTGAACAAGGCGCTGCCCCCTGCCCATGGGCAGAAGGGAGGCCGAAGGGCTCCAGCGGGAGCTCCATCGCGCTGACACTGCTGCTCTGCCCCAGCACTCGGCCCCCTCCCTCCACAGCCCATCCGCACCCGCAGCAGGAGGCTCTTCTGCCTCCAGTGCCTGTGGCCACCATCTCCTCTCCGTTCACTGATGTCCCATCTCCTTCAGAGCTCACCCAGCCCCAGTCCTCCCTTCTGCTCCACGTGTTCTCCACCAGCTGCCATCTCCTCCCTCACCGTGCCCCATGTGCCTTCTGCTTTCTCAGACCTCAGGCTCCTCTTTCAGCCCCTCAGCTCCTCTTTACCCACTTCCCTGGCTCTGCAAAACCCTCTCCCCCTGGTGTTTGGCCCAAAGAAACCCCATAAGTTTCATTGCCCAGAGATGGGCATCACCCCATTTCTCATACATGAGGCGTCCTAAGACAGGATGCCTCAGGCAAAGTTGGAGGCGCGCAGTCCCATGCCTTCTCCAGAGTCACCCTCTTCCATTTGTCACCCCCTGCTTGTGTTTTGGAATACTGTACCATTTTTAATGGTGTCTTCCTGACCATCTTCACTCTCATGATCAGCTGCCTTTTTCATTTCTTCTTTTCCATACTCCCGTTTGGTCTTCATTTCACCCCCAGCAGTTTCCACGGTTGCTTCATGACTTGGCAGGATGACTAACACTGAATTTCTTCTGGATTTCTGATCAACACGGCTTTTGCTTGGCTCACTACAGGCTCCATCTCCCCAGAAACCCAGATACTTTTCCTCATGGTCCTCCTTTACCTTCCTCCTGGGGGAGGATGGCTCTTTGTCCAGACCCATTGCAATAATGCACCTATAAAAAATGAAGAAGTATCATGCTTTTCTTTCTGTGAAGGATGGGAGGGCAGCAGATGCAGTGAACCGTTCATCTACTACCAACAGTGAAACCTGGTGCCTCTCTGCCTCTGCACTGCCCCTTACACAGCAGGGGTAATGACCCACTTGGAGAAGCATCTTGAAACCCTCAGGAGCTCCACTAACACAGATGCAGCCCTTCTTGAAGGAGAAGACAACTGAAGTATAAACAGATTAAAGTCAAAGTGTCCACTGATTTCAAGCTACACCAAGTATAAAGATAGAACCACTGGGAAAGGCAGACAAGCTCCGAGCCAGACATGTGCTGGACCCAGATCCTGCTGTAATACCCAAAAAAGCAGGAACTCAGGTTTTGTGGATAAGACTGTGTTTGGGTTTTTTTATTTGTCTTCTGGGTCTAATGCCTGTGGGGGAAGAGGGAGATTGAAATCGAGTTATTTGCAATTGTTCTGTTTTGCCTACCTAAGAACAACTCAAATAGCTGGAAAACAAAGCGGTTTGGATGACCTGTTGAGACTGCTCCTCCTGTATAAAATGGAGTGACAGCCTTTGTGTCTTATAGTTAGAAGGCTCATGAAAGAGACCAGAGTCCCTAATCCTGATTAATATCAACTGCAGATGCCAAGAGCCACCCTACAGCACCCACAGGTGCCAGGACATCATGCTGTATATAGTACAGAGACTCACATCAGCAAACAGAGGATGAAGCTGAAACTGGAACTTTCACTGTAGCTAATCACAAGTGTCTCTGGAAAACCATATTTTCCTCACAGACAACTGTCTTAAAAACTTTTTCCTTTCCCTGATTGCAACTCTGCTCACATTCAGGTTATTTATGAAGTACTGTGAAACACCGCACAGCCATCCAGTCCAGAAATGTTTTAGTTCTGAGTGAGGGCATAAAACGCAAACCTGACAATTTCTGGAGAGTCCTACCTTGTAGTTATTCATTCCTGGTATTTTGTTCAGGGACCTCGAAGATACTAATGGAGTTCTGCTGGACCTAGGCCAGCACAAAACTCTCAGTGCAAGGACCACAGCATCAGTGTAGAAATCACTGCGGCACCACCTCTTTGTGAACCAAAGCCTGAACCCAACAGGGCAGATCAGCTGGGATCTTTGCTGAGTATCAGAGTGGGTATCTAATGTGTGGATGTGGTGTCATATTTGAAGGAGAAACAAATACAAGTGCATTTGATCTGAAGATGTGAAAATGATTGCCATGCACAGGGAGAGTCTGGTTAATAAAGGTGGGCTCTAGTCACCAGATAGGGTTGGCTGGACAAGACAAGAGACAGGAAAACAGAGATATCACTAAGAATAAGAGGGGAGGTGGGACAGGAAATGGGGGCAACTCAGGAAGAAGTTATCCTATTTCTGGAGACTACATTAATTCAGAAAATTCACCTCAAATCTTTCCAGAAATCAGACAGAAACAGAGATTTGGGCATTTCCTGAGCTCTGGAGCCACCATGTCTGTTCTGAACTCAGGTTGTTTTCACTGCTTTGAACATACTAAGAAATACATTTACACAAATCATGTTCAGTGTTAGACTGGAGTCAAAAATAATATGGCACAGTACAGAAGGCTTGAGGCTGTGCAAGCTGACAGACCCAGTGCAGCCCCTGCCCACCCTTCTGCTGCTCTACAGGATGACTGCACAGAGGCAGCCCACTTTGATGGCACCCTGGGCTGTGAGGCCCTGAGGAATAAGCTCCATTGTGCTTTCAAGGAGCACTGAGAAAGACACAGGTTCTACAGAGCAGTGAGGTGCCAGAGGTTAAAAAACAGAGGAAACAAGTGATAAACTCTCTAAAATCTGGGCTTCTGAGTCCTTGTGAGCAAAGTGCATTCATCTCCATACCTGTAGCAAGGAGATGCTCCCTCCACATGGAGAATCGCGAAGGACCCATGTCTGCCTCCCAGCCTGGAACGTTTCTGATGCTTGTACTCACAGCAGCAGCTCAACCTGTCCACTTGTATCCCATTGAGAATAAAGGTGAGGCTGAATGGGAAACCATGGTGCCTCTTTGAGATGAACTGAAAGGTTTCTGTAATCACAGGAAGGGTTCAGAGAAAAACTTTGTGCTATACTGAGACTTACTTGGACAGGGCTTTGAGCAAGCTGCTCTAGTGGAAGATGTCCCTGCCCATGGCAGGGGGTTGGAGCTGGATGAGCTTTAAGGTCCCTTCCAACACAAACCAGTCTGGGATTCTATCATACTGTCAACACTGTAATGGTTGTATCTCACCTGCACCACCACTAAAGTACCCAGCCCTCTAAGGTCAGGTACACTGTTCTCAGCTGCATTAAGTAGATGATAAAACTCTGCCTCCTCCTTACAAAACAGCCTTGTCTCTTTCCAACCCAGAGAACCAAGCTGGACACATCTGGGACAAGCAAATACATCTCCATTTGGCCACTCACTGCTACAGTAGAACAGACACCAGAGCTCCCGCCTCAAAGAAGCAAACTCTTGACTTAGGAGGGTGCACATTGTGCACAGATTGTTCAGGCCTCAAAGAACCATAAACTCATGGAATGGTTTGGGTTGGAAGGGACCTTAAAGCTCATCATCAACTCCCTGCCATGGGCAGGGACCCTTCCCACAAGCTCTCTCTTCTGTCTCCACAGCAGAGGTGCCCCGTCTATGCACCATCTTCCACACCCAATGAAAGTGCAAACACAGACTCATAGGGTTCTGTAGCTGGAATGAGGGGTACAGCCTGTGGAATCACTCTTCCCTATAAGTAAAAATCTCCCAGCCATTTCGTCTTCCCATTTTCTCAGAACACAATTCACGTTCTACTGGTGTGATGGAACTCACATAGAAAAGATGGGAATTGGGCTCCTACTATGTACTTTTCTTTGTGGAATAATAAGCAACATCCATGGATGTATTATAGTAAGTTAGAAACAGGAAACCCCTCATTAAGGACAGTTCAATGCTACAATTATTTACTTTATTAACAGTATATCTTTATACAAAATTATTCTAAGCTAGAGCATTTTAAATCAGTTCTCTAAATTCCTTTCATCAGAATCTGAAAAAGTAACCTGTTTCAATCATGAAACAGTAGATCCAGATGTAGTGTGAAGGCAGATGGTACAAAAACCCCTGGAAGCACAGATCTTGACTGAGCTCAGCTGAACTCAGTTTGATACCACATCAATATTCTAGCCCCCAAAAAGGATGTTGCCAGCACCAATACGAGCAGTCTGATTGCCCATCCTTACCTCCTGCCATCAGCCTGCCTTTGTAGACACAGAGGTTCTCTCCTCCACAATGCTGCTGATACACTTTGATTTCATCCCTGCAATCAGCATCATCGTGAGATAAATGCAGGCTTTTTCCCAGGAAGATCATGGTAACGCAGGCGTTGCTGCGGAGCGGGGACCTGGGGAACCCTCCAGTGGGCTGCAGCGGGAAGGACACAGAGAGTGCATCAGGCTCCAGCTCTGACTCAGGTGAGCACAGAGGAGTACGTGCTGCATACACGGGGGGCTTCCTGTGTGCGGCACGGGCCTTGAGCTGCTTCAACTAGAAGGTGGTTTGTAATGTACTGAAGGGCAGGAGAACGTTTTGAACCGCAAATCCACTGCAGTGAATTGCCCAAAATGTCAGGACCACGTTTAATGGTCCACATCGTCCCTCCCAGTCCTGGGTTCCTAACAACTGCCTTTACAGGTATCAACACTGTGTGGAGATATAGCGTAACAGATGGAGTTTTCATACATGGAAGGCATTTCCTATATCCCTCTGAAGTTCTGGTATCAGATATGATCAGAGCAGAAGCAGATAGACTAAAATGGAAAGGTTAAGTAAGAGTTTGTGTTCAAGCACCGTTTCACCCCTCTGCTGATGAAATCACCAGATGTTTTAGTAGAGGGGGATGGGTGGCAGTTAGATATTTTAATAGCTATAAATACTCTTCCTTTCAAAAATTCAGTGAATATTTATGCAAACTAGTTATTACACACATCTTTCAGCTTTAGGCAAATACACCAACAAGGAAGATAATATGCCTCTACATTAACAGAAAAGCAGTCAGAGATAACTCACCTTCTTTGGAAGTTGCTCTGCATCACTGGGTGCAGTGGCAAGATGATATTGCCTCCCTCTGGGCATCCCATTCCTCTCCGCATTTAGGCCCCTTTTTTGCAGGCGAGGAGGTGGCACTGGCATCACATAGTTGTTGATGGCAGGGAGTTGATATGGGGATACACCAGTCACACAATTCACTGAATTCAGAAGTCTTGACCCACTCCTCTCCTGCTGCAAAACATTGACACAGATTAAACAGGTACTGAGCACTGTGCACCACCCATGTTCAGAGTGCTCTTTATATTTAGTAATACACATCCTTCTAGAACAATTCTTTCACTTGGTGCCTGCAGTTTTGTTCATGAAAACATTTCTGGGCTAAACCCCTTCCTTCTAATTAGCAAGGTGACAGGCAGATGGCTTGAAAATGTCACCCTCATATATATGATATATATCTAGTTGAAGATGCCCCTGCTTATTGCAGGGGGGTTGTACTAGATGACCTTTGAAGGTCCCTTCCAACCCAAACTATTCTATGATTCTATGTATTTATACATATATATATAACATCATCCTATGATGATATATATATAACATCATGAACCATATACTGCTTGTAACCACGCAGTGTCCTGCCCACAAGTAGGCAGAAGACTACACAACTCCACAGCACTGTAGTGTTCTCTCAGCACCCAAACTCCAAGGCAGCCAGAATCTTCCAGCAACATCATCTGGCATCAATTATACAAGATGTGGTTCAAAACACCCCTTTCCCATTTGTGGTGGAGGTTTAGTCCTCCTTTAAGGATGAAATGCAAACTGAGGACCTGAAAGGCAAGACATCTCCAGTGCAAGCACTGCATGCTCTGTACCTGAGCTCTGCACCGCCTTCACAATCTGTGACTGACTCAGCTGTCCTGTCAGTAGTGGGCACTAAAGAAGCTGTTTAAATCGCCCATAATTTGAGTACACAGAGACAGTCACAGCAAATTCTTGGAGAAAGAATCATGATCATCACAATACAGAGCAAATGCACGATAGAAAGGAGCTACCCATACAGTGTCTGCCAGTCAGTGGCTGCAGGTCACACACCCCTTCCAAAACCCTCCAGTCCCACAGAACCCCTAACACAAAGCCAACTACAGAATGTTTTTCTAGAACAGAAGACAAGGCCAAATCTCAGTTGAAGGTAGCACACAGCTACTTTGACTACACCACCAAGCTCGCATTCTCTGGACCCACCAGTTTCCTTAGAAGGAGGAATGGCAAAAAAACAAAGGACTTTTCCCTACTTTGCAGCTGTAGATGAGGATGAAACTTGTAGGACTGTGTGAAAATATTCCTGAGTCATTGGTGTTAATCAGGTGCCTCCCTCTCTATGCAACAGAAAGTCTATGTAGAGGGAGCAAATTCTGCATGCAGGGAGATTTTATGCTATAAGAAGATAAGAAGTCACCACATTTTTCCTCACTGTGATCAAGCACTGGGCATTAGGCCAGTACGACAATGCCATGAAAACTAAGAGAAGGTTAAAAAGGAGGGTTTAAATGAAAGCTGATTGCTATTGGGAAGGCATGCTGCTGGCAGCAGAACTGCAGCACCAAAGCAGTATTATAAAGCTGTCCCCAGCATTAGGTCATTTTCAGAATGAAATGTGGCCTCACCCTGGTGACAAACTGCTTGACACATTTCAGCACGTGGCACCTGTGGCTAGAACTTGAAGTCTTTGGTAGAGGTGCCTCTGCAGCATCACTGCGAAGCGGCTGGAGGCGAGGGGGGTGCTGCATGTTCCCTGGAGCTGTGTTAGGTCGCCAGGAACTCTGGAAAAGGAAAAAGGAAACAGCCGTGAAACCTCAGTGCAGAATTTCCAGTGCAGAGCAGCAGCTGAGAGGGAAAACAAAAAAAAGCACCAACCAAGATCTTGGGAAGGGATGAGTGACTCTCAAGTACCTTCAGGAAGAGACCTTTTCTAGGCTGTCCCTAAAGAGGCAGACCCCTTCAGACATCTCTGAGCATCCAAAAACTGGAGCATCCAAATTAACTCTTGGCCATAAATACAGGGTTTGCTACTGGCTCACAGCGCAGCCCTGACGCAAACAGAGTGAACTCACAGAAGCTGTAGTGGTGTGACTGTCTTGATGACTTCAGCACATGGACACTGACAGAATGCATGACACAAGCATGCCTGGGTTTGCTCAACATTCAGCATTTTTGTCACTTTTTTTTATTTCATCTCTTCCTTGTATCCCCTTCAGAATACCAAGTTCAAATGCTATAACTGAAATGCTGCTTGGCTGAGTTAACTCACCACCCTAGAAAAGTCGGGCTCCTTGCACTGGTGATGAGGAGGAGGATGTCCACCACTGTAATCACAGTGGCCAGGTGCCCTCTGTATGGAGAGGGGAAGGTCAGTCAGGACTGAAAATCTCTCTTCATTCTGCAACAATTATCATTATTGAAAGGAGAACAAGTTAAAACTGAACTATGATGTCCTTCACCTTTCACCTTAGACTTCAGTATCATTATATTTCAAAGGTATATCAACGTTCCTTCTCTGCCTGTTAACAGACAGCAAGAGGCTTCTGAGCCAGAGCTCCAAAGCATGGCCTTGCTTTGGAGTTAGCTTTAGTCTTACTTCACTCCTTCAGCTCTGTTTGCTGAAAGACTCCCATTGCTTTCAGGATCTTACACCATGTGTAAACTTCCCCACAGCCCAGCATTCATTGACAACACCTGAAGTACTGACACTGGCCTGACCTAGGGTGGCAACGCTGAAAAAAGGGAAAGGTTAAAGCAGATTTATCACAAAGCAAAGCTGGTTTTTTTTCCAAGGTTCTGATGTGCCATTCCTGCAACATCAGTTTCTTGAGATTCCTCTTTAATGGCACAATCTTGCCAAGAGGAAATCAGCCTCAAGTGGTGAAGAACAAGACCCTAATCTGGAACAACCAGTGCTGTCAGTGCTCTAGAAGCACAGATGACCCAAGTATACCTGTACACTTCCAACTGTGTGTACCTATAGCATATGGATCAGTGGGAAAACTTACCAGTTGTGAGTGACCAGCTGGTTCCTCAGCCACAAAAGGATGGAGCCCATAATGATATCTTGGAGCAAGTGGTGGATGTGGGAAGTGCATAGGGTTGACACCTTCCACCGATCTTCTGAACTGCTCCATCTAAAAGAACAGAAATTTACATCTCTGAGGTACTACATACTCTAACAGCAGTGTCTGAGCCTGCCTTCTGTCTGTCCTTCAATTGAGGGCTGTGAGATCAGCTTGTCTGGACCCAATGCCATATGCTTAAGGAGGGAAAGGAAATCATGGGGAGAATAAGAGAAAGACAAAGGAAAAGAATTGCTCCCACCTCCAATTCGTTTACCTGTAGCCCTCTCCAGCTGCTGATCCCCCCAGACTCAAGCCATCTGCCTGTTTCTCTATATCTCTGAACTCTTGGTTTGGGTGAAGGTTTCTTCAAGGTGAGTGCACCTGCCACTACCTTGCTCTGGCTCTTGCCCCTTCCTACGTTTTCTCCACAAAAGACCCACACTGAGCTGACTGCCCTTATGGAAACAGACAGCTCTGTCTGTCCTCCTCCCCTGCTCAGTCACCTGCTTTTCTCCTTTCATTTTAGATGAGCTACTCAGCCCAATTGACTGGGTGTATGAGATGAGAATTAAGTTACACTGCTAATTCCAGCCAGGTTCCTGCTCCCAGTGTGGCACCACAGCAAAGACACAGACCATGGATCTGCATGCTTTCCTTAAAATCTCTTCCTTTCTTTACCTGGTGAATTGCTCAGAAATGTATTAGTTAAAATTAAGATGATTTTACATTGGTTTTCAAGTGCTCACAGCAGCAGCTCAGTTCTCCATGCATTCTTCTCAATGCATGCAGGCTCCTGACAGAGAAATAAGGTGGTGTGTGTATTTCAGCCAAGATGAGAACAAATTTTCCCATATGAGTCCAAGTGACTCATACAGTCACCCAGGAGAAGAGCCATTGACCTCTGTAGGATTTCCATGCCTCTACCAACTACAGGATCAAGCCCTACCTACATGACACCAAAGTGAAGATTTCTGAAGCCACTTTTCATCATTCACATGCAGGTTCTGCTAAATATCATGTTGAGGCAAAGGACTGAAAACATGAGCTCAGTGCTCATTGTGTCTAGAATTACCAGAACTGCGACACGTGTCTTGAATTATTCATCGTGGTCTGGTTCCCCATTTCGAAACAGAAACAGTAGAACTAGAAAAGGTAGAAGTGACACACTAATGAGGGGTCTAAAAGGCTCACGTATGAAAGATTCAACAGACTGAGGGTCTTCAGCTCAGAAAACTGAGAAGGAATAAGGAAAAGGTATGTGAAATCACACATGCCTTGGAAAAGGAGAACAGTTATTAACTTTTTTCATAATGAGAACAACGGAGCATCAACCAGAGCTGTCAGACAGCAGATACACTAATAATTGTGCACAAAGACAAAGGAGTACCATTTCATACAACTCACCGTTAAATTCCACAGGCAAGGACACTGCAGAACCAAATAATAAGTAGATTCAAAAGGAATTAGGTGCAAGAAGGGAAGTTCCTGAACTGTTGGATAAAGGAAGGATCATCCTCTACCTGCCCAGTTCTTGCACTTTTTCCACTCACATGAGGGATAGAACACTTGGCACAGCAAATCTCTGGACTGACTCATGGCTGTTATTTACCACAGGACAAGAGCACCATGTCCCATCAGCACTCAGGAGCACTCAAGCCTTACCTTGACCTTCTGCACTCTCTCCTTCCTCAGAGAACTTTCAAGCTGCTGCTTTATTTCTCGCTGATGATGGCGCTATCAATGTAAGAGAAAGAGAAATCTCACTAATGGTATTATGAGATGAAAATGAAGGTAGAAACACTTGCTTCTGTTCTGCTTATCACTTGCCTGCTCCCTGGTCATCACCCTCATTGAGCCCTCCTATAAAGCTACTACTGATTCAGTGCATTTGCATTCCACCTGGGTATATTAACATTGGCAAGGGAACAACTGAGCATTTGTAAAGTTGTAGGAACCAACTCCATTCTTGACACATAACAGGAACGTGCTGAATTTTGTACATGACTAAGATATGTAACTGTCTTATCCAGGATAACTCTTATCCAACTATTTCATTTTAACTACAATTTTTTAAGCAAACGATACCTGTGAATATCATCCCATAATGTGATGACTGCCAACCAACACTAAGTGAGCCAGGACAGTGTATACTCTAGTGTCACTATGGTTTAATAGTTACAGGCCAGTGAAGATTTCATGTAGCGGACATCAAGCACAAAGACTGTCCTTATTCCCAGCAGCAAAGAGCCTCTCAGGGGAGCACGAGGACCCAGCTATGGCAAACAGTCCAGTACAAGTTAACAGCCACTGGCTATCAGCAGGGAAGCAGGTGGAGGCTGATACATCCCTGCAAACACAGACCTCTATGTCAAGGACCTTGTGAAATATGGCGCGAGCCAGACACTCCTGTACGTATCTCTGGTGATCCCTTCTCAGTGCATTTAGCCGGTATTCCTTCTCAGGTATTATTCTTCCACTCCTTGAGATCTGCCACAAACAAATATAATGTAACTAAAAGGCAGAGGGTAGAATAAAGCATGTCTTTAACACAGTGCAATTCCTCACAAAGACAGCTTTTTCTTTCCAGGTAGACATCACCTCTGCTTCTGCAGCAGGCTGGACCTCACCTCCCAGCACAGAGCTGGGCTTTCCCCCACCCCATGGACCTCAGCAGGCTCATGAAGAGAGCAGCAGCAGCAGGCACATTTCCTAGCAGTGGAGGGCTCAGCCTTACTCTTCATGGGCCATTGCCCAAGTCAGTGGAGGGGAACTGAATGCTTGTCTTCCTGCTGTGCAGGGGTTACATTGCCTGTGCTGAATCGTCACACCCAGGAGGGCACAGCTATTGTTAGAAACGGTTTGCCTTTACCAAGCCCTTCAGCTTTCCATTAAGCACTTTTGGAAAGTAACACTGAAGCTCTTTAAAGAACTAATAGAGTCAAAGGTGCTTAGATTGATTGTACAGTGTAACAAACCTGAGAGAATCAAGACAATTCTGCACATCTGCAAATGGAAAGGTGTTGCAGAGGCAAACTCCAACGAGCAGAAAGAAATATAGAGCAAAGCCATAAAAACATTCTGAATTTATCCAAACCTCTCCATGAAATATCTTCTTCTGCCTGGATGTGCAATACAAGATTACCATACCACCATAACTGTGCAGCGATACAGTGCTTTATGTCATAACCTACAGAAGCTGCTTTGCTGAGCAGAAGCTGAAGGCTCTCCAGCATTTATACACACCTTCAGTCCATGCCAGCCACTGCTCTCAGCTTCCCATAGGTAAGCATGATATGGGTTGCATTGCAGAAGGTGCAGTGGAAGCCTAGTGTGATAGCCTATGGAGTATGGCCTCCAAACTGACTTTTAGCACATCACTTCCAGTGTGCAACCATCACCTACCAGCACCCACTTGCCAGCACCTTCACAACCCCAGATGGCCCTGAGACACTAGTGTCCTGACAGCCTTGTGCACCACTGCCCTGGCCAGCAGTGTGTGAGGATGAACTGGGAAATGCTTTGACTGAACAAACCCAGCCCCAGTCCCGGCGCGACCGTGTGGCTTTGGTCTGGCGCAGCATAATGCCATGTGTTTGGCTGGCTGGTCAAACTGCCACCAGTGACAACACATCCCTCTAACAAACAAACAACAGAACAACCCATGGTCTGACCAGTGCAATGGTAGGGAAGGGAACTTTTCAATCTCACCAGTCCTGATCTCTGAAGATGCCGTCTTATCCTGGTGTTGTTGAAATACCCAACCAGATGTTTGTCTGTAAGGCTGTTGTAGGTTGCAAGATATCTGAAATAAAATCAATACAGATGCATATAAAACCCTTGACAGCCAAATTACAACTGCTTAAGTTATAAAGAGCTACCCAAAAGTGTGCTGCACAAAACGCTGCCTTGATGAATCCCAGTGTTTTGTCAAATAAATGCCCATTGCATTACGTAAAAGCAACATCTTGTGCATCTGGAAGCTTCATATCAGAAACAAGCCATTTCTACATGAAATACAGGAGCTCAGCATCAAACAGCGACCACTGCTGAGGCACAGGGTCCAGAAGGTCTCCTCCAAGACTGGAAATAAGCTGACCCTCGGCAAGTCTCCATCGTGCCACATGGGTCCTGGTGCGCAATTCCTGCCTGAGTCTGGCAGCACTGACCAGCTCCCTCACATGGGCCCTGCTGGATACCCAAGTGTGCTGCACGCCACCAGAGCAGTGTCCCTGCACACCAGCACCCTACCCCAGCCTGTGCTCCATCCTGCCCTTCAGCACCAGTGACAGACACAGCAGCTCCTGCTGAGACCTGTAGGGATAACTTGGGCTGGGAGACACCTCCAGAAACCAGAGAATCACAGAGTCATGGAACGGTTTGGGTTGAAGGGACCTTAAAGGCCATCCAGGTCCAACCCCCTGCCATGGGCAGGCACACCGTCCACCAGAGCAGGTTCCGACCTGGCCTTGAACACTTAGTTGTGATGTGAAGTGTCAGAAGTGGCAGTTAAGTGAGGTCAAGGTTTTGATACTCTAAATCCATTCACATTTGTGAAACGTATGCACTCAGATACGTGGTGCCTGACATGTTGAGCCGAGCCCCAGGCTCTCCAGGCATGAGGTTTTAATCACACAACAAGGGACTGATCTCTTGTTTCCTTTGACTTTACATTCAATGCCACTGTACCGCTGTTACGTACCTTCCAATGGGGCAATTCAAAAAGCATGCTCAAGGAAAGAAAGAACAATTAAAAAATAAATAAAAGGGGTCATGGATTTGCAGGAATTCCGCCTGGAGCTTCACAGTAATCTCACAGGTTGCCTACCAGCACTAGATTAAACCTTACACAAACAGTCCAGCTCACCCTGTTGCACACATTGATTAAACACTGGTGCTGTAGCAACTGTTCTACGCCACTTTTCTAACCCACTCTTTGCATTTGCATTTGAAACAACCAGATTACATCAACTATGCCAAGTATTGACTTATGGTATCACCGTCAATTACCTACAGAGGCAAAGGAGAAACTCAACCCAGTTCCTCTTCATTTACTGTCTTCCATCTAATACTTCATGGACCACATAACTAGCTAAAATGCAGCTTCCACCTGAGCACAGCAATGCAGCAACTTTAGATTCAAAGATGCCTCTTTAAATGCATTTTCATGTGAATTATGAACAGGCTGGTTCTCAAAAATGCCGAGTTAAATTCAAAGTTCAGATGGGTATTGGAGGAAACAAGGAAATGTTCTGGGCCTGAACTAAAATCCATTAAACTGTTGGAAAGAACTCTGGGAGTGGGTCATATTGGCACTACATATGGGCTTGTCCCACATCCATCTGGAGGCTTCTGGCCCTCTGCTCTGGTGAGACCCCTTCTTGAAGTACTACATCCAGTTCTGGAGTCCTCAGTACAAAAAAGACATGGACCTGTTGGACAGGGTCCATGGTAGGCCACAGAAGTGATTGGGGGCTGCAGCACCTCTCCTGTGAGGAAAGGCTGAGAGAGCCAGACTTCTTCAGCCTGGAGAACTCAAATCTCCCCTCTTGCACATTAAAGCCATTCCCCTTGTCCTGTCCCTACAGGACCTTGTCCAAAGCTCTTCAGCCACCATGAGCCATAGCCCATGTCCTAATAAGCTCCTGTCAGGGTTCCCAGAGGGGGAAAAGTAGTTTTCTGCAGAACTGGGACTTGGTGTTAAATCCTGGTGGTAAGGACTTTGTGAATCCTGGCTGTGAATGAGCTACCATGGGCTGAGGAATGAAGGGATGGTTCAATTCCATCACTGAGAATGGGATCGCATCACCCACTCACTGGCACAGGCACTCAGAGGATTGCTGCTGTCTTCACTGCACCCTTCAGCACAAATCCTGCACCACCCCTGGGCTTCACAGCTCCAGCTTCCGCATGTATTAACCTCAACAACTGCCACTGTGCTTGTGAGAAGCCACTCCAGAACACAGCTGCTGAGCCAAACACTGGTGTTCGCAGGCGACTTGGAATCTAGATGGGGCTTTGGAGTCTAACAACAGCCAATTGAGTCATTCCAAGCCCACAGGACCCTTACCACATGTACAGTTTTACTCGGTGATAACTAAGGGAGAGGCCATGGTAACCTGAAACCACACTGTGTGTCTGCTTGAATGTGTGCAGGAAGAAGCCCATCGGCCCTGGCTGGCTGCAGTGAGACCACTGCAGGTCCTTGTTAGCTTGTCACTGTGACTGTCTTCTGCGCCTGTGCACATCTGGGCAGTGAATCCCATCAGCCACAGCACACGTGTCTCCCAAACTCTGGATTAACACCATCCAGTGTCCAGAAGAGCTTTACGTGGTAACTACAGCAAGACAATCTTCCAAGAGCAAGCTTGGATTTTGCTTGGAGTTCTACAGATTTCTTCCCAAGAGAGGCTCCCATAACTCTTCACAGAAGGCACTTTCGTATCTTTCTCATAGAAGAGATTTTCGCACACATTTTCAAACCTTTTTAAACAATCAGCTCGCGCTGTAGGTTCCAGTCCTGAAACTGCCCACACGCGGGGCTGGAGGGCTCCTGTGCTGCTGCTGCTGCTGCAGGGCGACGGGCGCGCTCCAGCACCGCTTCTTCACGCGGATCATCGCGCGTTGAACGGGCTGTGTCACGGCGATGGACCCCTGCGGGTGCTCGGTGCCCCTGACTCCCATCTCTGGATGCTCTGGAACTCATCCCCGCGGACCCAGGGCGGGACCAGAGCCGGACACAGCCGCGGCCGATCCCTGAGGGTCGCTCCCGCGCAGGCCGTGGTCAGGGTGCCCGGGCCCCTCCGCTCCCGCAGCACACGGACAGCCCCCCCTGCGGTCACCGGTGACCCCCCCGCCATTCCCCGCACTGGAGCGCCGTGCCCAGCCCCAGCCCAGCCCCGTCCCGTCCCGCCGCACTCACCCGGGCTGCGGCCCGCTCATGGCGGCGGCACCGGCGGCTGTGAGGCCGCGGCTCAGGGCAGGCGAGGGTCCCGCAGCCGCCGCGTCCCCGTCGCTAGGACACGGGGGGCGGGGCTCCGCTGCCGGGGCGGCTGCGCGGGGCGGGGCCGAGGAGCGGCGGCTGCGCGCGGGTCCGCCCCAACCGCTCTCCCCCCCCCCCCCCCCCCCCCCCCC